>PVLD010018963.1:0-37609 GCA_004027595.1 Dinomys branickii
TCTCAATAGATGCAGAAAAGGCTTTCGATAAAGTCCAACATGCATTCATGTTAAAAACCTTAGAAAAAATAGGAATAGATGGCCTCTACCTCAATCTGATCAAAGCCATCTACAACAAACCAACAGCCAACATCATACTAAATGGACATAAACTGAAAACTTTCACTTTAAAGTCAGGAACAAGACAAGGATGTCCATTGAGACCACTCCTATCCAACATAGTTCTGGAAGCATTAGCCAGAGCAATTAGAGAAGAGAGAGAAATAAAAGGAATAAGGATAGGAAAGGAAGAAGTTAAACTATCACTATTTGCAGATAACATGATACTATACATGAAGGACCCCAAAAACTCCACAAGAAAACTCCTGGAATTAATGGACAAATTCAGCATCATAGCTGGATACAAAGTCAACACCCAGAAATCAATAGCATTCCTATACACGAACAACAAACAGACTGAGAGAGAAATTGAGGAGACCATACCTTTTACAACAGCATCCAAGAAATTGAAATACTTAGGAATCAATCTAATAAAGAATGTGAAAGATTTATTCAGTCAAAACTACAGTACTCTGAAAAAAGAGATCGAAGAGAATTTCAATAAATGGAAAAACATACCCTGCTCATGGTTAGAAAGAACCAACATTGTGAAAATGGCCATACTACCAAAACTGTTGTACAGATTCAATGCAATTCCCATTAAACTACCATTAACAGATAGTTTCTCACAGATCTAGAGAAAATATGCCTCAAATTCATCTGGAACCAGAAGAGACCCAGAATAGCAAAAGCAATCCTGGGCAACAAGGACAAGTCAGGTGGAATCACAGTCCCTGACCTGAAATTATACTACAAAGCTACTGTAATAAAATCAACCTGGTACTGGCTAAATAACAGACCTGAGAATCAATGGAACAGACTGGAAGATCCAACCACAACGAAAAACACACTCACCACCTAATATTTGACAAAGGGTCCAACCAAACTCACTGGGAAAAGGATGACCTGTTTAATAAATGGTGCTGGAAAAACTGGCTTGCCTCTTACCGAAAACTGAAAATAGACCCAAGTCTATCACCATGCACCAAACTCAGGTCAAAATGGATCACAGATCTGAACATTAAAGCAGAAACTCTAAATCTATTGGAAGAAAAAGTAGGTAAAATCCTTGAAGACATAGGAGTAGGCAGAAAGTTCATGAACAAAAATGAAACTGCAAAGGAAAAACTTCAAAGAATCAATCAATAACTGGTACCTGAACCTACTGAAAAGTTTTTGCACATCTAAAGAAATCACCAGCAAAGTAAAAAGAAAACCCACAAATTGGGAAAAAATCCTAGCTGGCTGTCCCTCAGACAAAGTTCTTCTATCTAGAGCATACAAAGAATTAAAAAACATGTACCTGTCTAAATTCAAAGACCCAATCCAGAAATGGGCATCTGAGATGAATACACACTTCTCAGATAAAGAAATACAAATGGCAAATAAATATATGAGAAAATGTTCCACATCCTTAGTCATTCGAGAAATGCAAATAAAAACAACATCGAGATTTCATCTCACCCCAGTAAGACTGGCCAGTATGAAAAAAATCATCCAATAACAAATGCTGGCGAGGCTGTGGAGAAGTAGGGACTCTACTACAATGCTGGTGGGAATGCAGACTGGTGTAACCACTGTGGAGAGCAGTTTGGAGATTTCTCCTCAAACTAGGTCTAGAGGTTCCATTCAAACCAGCTATTCCTCTTCTGGGTATTTTCCCAGAAGATCTGAAAACATCATATCATTCTGATATATGTGCACCCATGTTTATAGCAGCACAATTTCTAAATTGTGGAAGCAAGCCAAATGGCCATCCACAGAAGACTCGATTAAAAAACTGTGGAATTTTTATATAATGGAATATTATTCAGCTATAAGGAGGGAAAGATTTGGGGCTTTTGTAGGCAAATGGTCACAATTGGACACCATACTCATAAGTGAAATAAATCAGAGGTACATGTGCAGGCAACGTATTGTGTCACTGGTGTAAGAACTTGAGAGTGGGAATATAAACTAAGAGACATGAAGGAAATCTGTTCAAACATAAAGAACAGATGGGACAAGGGAAAGGAGAAAAGAAAGAGGCAAATATGTATGTATGTATGTATGTATGTATGTATGTATGTACATATGTGCAGGATGGCTAACATGGTTCCACTATTGTCTTACGTCACTTGATGGTAAGGAATAGTTGATGACTTATTGTTTGATCAATCTTCTATGTCTATATGTGTTCTCCTGAGCATACACTTTGAAGATATCAATATGCAATGCAACAACTATTGTTGATTTTCTGTTGCTTTGTCTATAATTGAAGTCTGATTGTACTGTTATTGTGCTACTTTGTGTCTCTTTGTTAATGCTTTCCGTTTTTTTTTCTGTTGTTGCTGATGTAGTTCTTTTTCTTTCACACTTTAAAAATAAAAATTATATAAAAAAAGGGAAAAAAGAAAAAAACGAAAAAGGAAGGAAGGGATAATTATCTATCTATGTAAGTATGTATGTATATGCAGCATATCTTAGTTGTACTACTGACTTAGGTCACTTTATTGTAAGGAATAGTTGATGATTATTTGTTTGATCAATTTTGCATGTCTATATCTGTTTTCCTGAGTATACACTTCGAAGTTATCAATACTTAATGCAACAACCATTGTTGATTCCCTGTTACCTTGTCTGTAACTCAGTTTTGATTGTACTATTCTTATGCTACTTTGTGTCTGTTTGTCAATATGTTTTTGTTCTTTTACTTTTAAAATAAAAAAAATGGCTTGAAATTTATCATGGAACATCGAGCTGTAAATTGCTGAAATATGAAAGTGTTCTACTGGTGCATAAATGAAATACATGAGAACATTGGAAAAGGGCAATGGATAATGTTTCAATGACTTAGAAGGTGTATATAGAATTTCAAAACAAGATGATAGGAAATTAACAGTGGTTATTACACTAAACATTGTTATCTTCAGATAGTTGCTCAGATTACCATAGATAGGCATGCAAGATTGATCAAACAATTAAGCATTAACACTTCTTTTCAATAACACTTTCCTTTCAAGAGAAATGTGTAGTACAATTATCTTCGCTATCTTGTCTAAGTCCTCCTTTCTTTAAACAGTTTGAAACTTATTTCTGGCACAACTCTGTAAGTCTTCTTTCTTGTGTGTCTGAAAATGACCTCTATACCATTCAGGGAAGATGATGTATGATGAACTCTTTCAAGGCGGAATATTACACATTGGACAAAAGTAAATGGTGGTGCACTGAGGAAAAATTGAGAGAAGGAACTAAGAAACTTTTCTGCTTAAAATTTAGAGGCAGATTTTAGTACAGACTACTCTCTGGGTCATACTGATAACATAGATTTATTGCAATGATACTTGGAGTAAGGTTTTGTAAAAATGAAGATATCAAAATGTTATCTTGCTGTCTGAGACATCACAGCACCACAGGTCATACAGACCTCTACTGAGACTGGTGGCAAAGGGAGTTCTGTTTCCGCGTGCCAACTGATGGCTCATCAGCAAAGGCACATAGGCCTAGAACGGAGTCAGACTTCTAACAGCGAAAGCCAATTTATGGATCTGTAACTTGCTCATGGTCATTCCTATCACAATACTATTTCCCTGCTGCCTCTACCATAGAGAACATTTCTTTCTGAGTGGTACGTGTCACTGTATCTAAACACCAAAGGAAAAAAAAAAGAAGTACCAGTTTCACTTTTAAAAACTGAGGTTAATTTTCATGATTTACTCTTAGTAAAAAATCACTGGTAAGGATTTGTGCATGTACCAAACTGTTGTGATGAATGTAGTCAGTGTGAACTCCAAACTTATATACATACAAAATATGCTTAATAAATAGGTTGCGTGTCCATAGTACAATGCTCATGTACACGCTAAAATTTTAAATTTTCATTTGATAAGTTTCTTACACCATGCGCAACATGTCTTTATTATCTTGCATCTACATTAACAGAGATATTTGCCAATATATATTATTTGTTGATCTTTACATTTAAGTACACTTTCCACCCATTTAATTTGTTTTTAAAAATAGTTTCATAAACACTCAGTGCAAAAAATGGACATCAGAGATGAATACATACTTCTCAGGTGTAGAAAAACAATGGTAAATAAATATATAAAAATATTCAACCTGACTGGTTATTAGCAAGGTGCAAATTCAAACAATGCTGAAATTGCATCTCGCTTCAGAAAGAATGGCTATTATCAAGAAATCAAGCAATAATAGATGCTAATAGCGTACAAGGGAAGGAACCCTTCTGCACTGTTTGTGGGAGTGTAGACTGGAGCAACCACTGTAGAAACCATTATGGCAATTCCTCAGAAAACCAGATTAGACCATCTACTTGAACCTTGTTCCCCTTCTGGGTATTTTCCCAGAAGAACTGAAAACATCCTACTACAGCTACATATGCACACCCATGATTTTAGCAACACAGTTTGTAATAGCTAACATGTAGAAACAACCCAAATACCATCCATCGAGGAAGGGATAAAGAAGATTACATACATATGTATAAAATGAAGTACTAATTGGCCATAAAATAGAATAAATTAGAGGTAAATGGATACAACGTGAGGCAGGTCTCTCACGTAAAATAAACTGCACTCACACGGGTACACATCCCATTGTCTCCCAGGTGTGAGGAAAAGAAAGAATAAATAAGGACCATAGTATATAAAACAGACCTAGTGAAATAGAAAGAAATTTATGAAAGAAGAACTAGTATGAGAGGAGATTGAAAGAAAGAAGATAGGTGGAAAAGAATCAATTTTTAAAAGGGTAAAAGTGAGACAATGCTTTGTAAACAGGGACGGGAAGGTGAGATGAAGGGAGAGGAGGGGATTGGGAAAAATACAGAAATAAATACACAGGTGCAGGTAGAAATTCCCTCTGATTCGCTATGGTGAACGTGATCATTAGCTATATCCAAAATGCACCAATAAACTTAATTGTAAAAGATAATGACTTTAATTTCAGTGTTTTCTTCCTGGTTCAAACGACTTTTTAAATAAAAAATTAATTTCCATTCTTTTTTGTTTTAAAAAGTAAAAAAACTAAAACAACAATGAAGAGAAAATCGAAACCACACACAAAAAAACAAAAATGTTACATAACCTTGCATTCATTTTTTTTTATTACCCAAAATTTTATTATTGGCACGTAACTGTACAGTGTTTTGTTCATAAAGGCATTCATTACATTTCATTTTCCATGTCACAGAGATATATTTAGAGACCTTCATATGACCTATTGTGCTGGATGTGCCATGTGCAGTTGAGATAAATATGTGTGTCTCTCAGTTGTTAGAAGCAACAGCATTCTATGGATGTCTGATATATAATTTTATATGATTTGAAATTTAAAAGATACGTTTGCTTCTTACTTTGTCTCTTGGTTAAACTTTTCATTGCTGAAGTTGGGGCATTACCGCTTGTATTTATTATGAAAGTGGATTCCATTTCTCACTTTAGATTTATGAGTATGTGTTTTATATATTTGAGAATTCCTGCATTGAATAAATAAATATACGCTCTAACAAGATGTGTGTTCTGTATAGACACCCTCCCCCAGGTGCACTGCACCTTTCATGTTGGACAAAGACCCTCCTTTTACATCTCCTTCTACTCAAGTTGCTTCACAGTGTGTTTCATGTGATGTCAGCTTCCTACCTGTTTCCCCTGCCATGGGATATTTATCCCCTCCATTTACTTCCAGTTTATGACCCTCATTGTCTCCTTGGAGATGAAGAGTGGTTCTAACCAAAAAAATACACACTATGTCATATTTAGTGCTTATTCGGCCACTCACTGCCTTTTAATAAGATAATTTAATCAGGTTATATCCACAGCAATTCCTGAGGGTTATGTTTCACCTTATGTATGATATGATTCTTCTGTAGTTCACTGTTGTTTCTCTCTTTACTCTCTGACAGCTTTCTTTCCTTACTCCAACAGCTGATCCCGATTACTCATGTGGGTTTATCTCTCATGTCTTTCAGTACTTTTTTATTTGTACAAAAGCGACATTTTCATTTCTATAGTTCAATACACCTCGATTCTGGTTTCCTTGGGATCACTCTTGTTTTGTGTTTGTTGCCTTGATTTGCTTCGCTGATAGCTGGAATTATCCAAAACTTTTCCCATGTGAGTTGTGGAAGAAGAGATTTTTAAATGATGCTGAGCACAGCCTCAGTCTCCTCCCACGATTTCCATCAGGTGCTGTATATGTCACTCCCATCAATTTCTCCAATGTGTTTGGCCATCACCTTTCAAGGGACCATGACGAAACTTATGCATTCATTCACAATAGCAAATCAAATGTGATGGAGTTTACATTTTCCTCCCTAATGAACACACACCCAGGGATTTTGCAATTGCTCTCTAAAGGAACCATCTTCTGATTCATAGTGAACTCAATTTTTTTTTTGTCTTTAATAACTGAAATCAAGCAGGTACTTCCTGCAGCAAATATTGAATAATTTTTTGTCAAGTACGTGTGTATTTTGTGTACATTTATAATGACATTTATTTATCTATTGAATTAATTAGACTACAAGGCACAAAGTAGGTTATAAGTCAGAGGAAAGCAAAGGCTAGATGCAGGTTCATGATGTTATAGAAGAGAAAAAATACAAGTACAGAAGAAAGGATATTGTATCTTCTTTTCATGATTGAGAAATCTTGGAGGAGTTGAAATTTTACTGATGGCATATTATCTTCTGTACAAATGTAAAAGCAGAAATAATAAAGTGTAACAGTTGACTTTAATGATGAAATTGTTCACCAACTTGTAAAGGAAAATAGTATCATAAAATTTACTTCATAGCATCCCAGCTCTGTATGAGTGGTATGAATTCTACAGAGAACATTTTCAAGGAAAAGAACTGAGTTTTCCTGGAGTTGCCATGAATGTCTTACAAACTGTCTATCAATATTGACAATACAAAGACAATTGTGTGTACATTTACAGAACAAATCTCTTCTAGAGTTGCACTCAGAGTTACCAATGATCTTGAAATGCAAAATTATGTACACAGTCTGGAATACAACAGAGTTAAAGATATTTCAAAGTGCAGGAAGTATCATCTTCCAAAAACTGTACCGGCTTTTATCCACACACAAACTATCCTGTTCTTTTCCCTGGCTCTGTGTTCTATTTCCGATGTTAATACACAGGAAGTAAGCAAAAGCAGAAATTAAAGAGTGACCTCTGGTCTGTTACATATGATAAATATTATAAGAAAATATTGCAAAGATATTAAATCATGTGTTGGCAAAAGAATCATGTTTCTACCCAAGCAAACAACAGCATCACTCAGAACATTTGTCTGAGAGGGAAAGTGGGAGAGGGGAGGCAAAGAGACACACAGGATCTTTATAGCTATTCAATACAATTATATCTGTTCAATACATCTAAGAATGACCAGCTGCAGCGCAAATAAAGTATAACTTGGAATGATGATTCTGAGTCTGAAGTTGCACTGCATGTGTTTTCTTTCCAAAAGTATGTTGACATGTGGGAGGCAGGGGAGTGATTCTACCTGTTCCAAAGAGCTATCTTATATTTTTCCTTGGGAGTTCCTTTATTTGCACTCAACTTTTTAAGCCTCTGTAATTCTTGAAGTTTCAGAAAATCTTTTTTGTTGTTGTTGTTGCACGTCATGGGAGGCAGGGCAGAAAAGCTGTGCTTAGGATGCTACATGATTTCTGAGCATCCCATGGGCCAGGATGAGCTGGCATGACCTGGGAAATTCCCACATCTCTCCAGCAGGAAACATTAAAAGATCCGGTCTGGAAGCGAGAAACTGAGCATCACATCACTTCCCAGTTTAGAACTACTGAGCACATTAGAGTTCATCCACACGGTGAATCTCAGTGTCCCCCAGTCATATGCAATTTCCAGCCACATCCAAGGTGTGGAGATAGTTGTGCTTCAGAGTTATAAATCTCGGGGTATGGAATAAGAATCTGCCTGGCAAGTGCAAGGTTCTGAGTTTGATTCTTGGTATCAGAAAAAAAAAAGTTACAAATCTCTCCACACTGTAGTTTGTCATTTCGCCCTAAGTTCCCCATCCAAATTCTAACTATCTGGAACCCTAAACAAATGAGTTGGAAGAGAGTTTTCAACTTCTCATAGTCTTTCAAATCCCTGGTGTCTTGGATGCATCATACATATATCAATTATGCATTCAATATTTTATTTCTCTCTTCTTTATTTTTATCTTTGGTACTGGAAATTGAACTCAGGACCTTGAGTT
Organism: Dinomys branickii; assembly: GCA_004027595.1. Lineage (NCBI taxonomy): Eukaryota > Metazoa > Chordata > Mammalia > Rodentia > Dinomyidae > Dinomys > Dinomys branickii. The sequence continues at coordinate 8,330 of PVLD010018963.1, forward strand.
TGTCAGGGCAGATGCTTATTCCACTGAGCTGTATCCCTGGATAGTATTTTATTTCTCACATTTCCCTACATGTTAGAATTACTGCCATGGGACAACTACAGAGATAGAAACACATTTTAAGTATCACTTTCTTAGTATGATGGACATTTCCAGCCCTCAAATTTCACAAATGTTACAAGATCACATAGTACATCACGATGGCACAGTTATTGGTGCAAGGTTCACATGCAGATGGTAGATGCAGGGATCTCACACTCACAATATTCAGTCCATGCAGGTCAGTTAGGAAACTATCAGGGATTTATCTCTCAGAATGTCAACAAACATTTAATTTTAATTCCATAAATATACTGTACAGTGTATCATATCAAACTTAAATTCAACATATGCTTAAAACTGACACTTTTCTCTTGTAGCAGGTAATAAAAATATGTGGTTCCCATAACTATGTTTAAAATTGCTTTTCTTAAATATTGTAATCACAATGCACCTCCATACTGGTGTTGTATTAATATAAATCTTCCCAGAACTAACTTTTTAAAACTTAGAAAACTATACTCCACATTTCTTTTCTATGACATAATATACAGAAATTTATGTAAGGAATGATAAATTTTATTTATTTTTTTTTTTGGAGACAGAGTCTTTCTCTGTAGTTCAGGCTGATCTCGAACCCACTATGTAGCTCATCTTGAGGTGAAATTCATGGCAATCCACCTGCTTCAGCTTTCCAAGTAGTGGGGTTACAGATCTGAGTCACAAGGACAGGCATAACAACTTCTTAAATTTATTTTAAATCACAAATATTAGAATATGATAAAATTGCTCAGTTCAGTTTTAGCTGAGGTTAAAAACAGCTCAAACTCAATTTGCAAATTTCACGGTTAACTTTTAGATTTGGATTTAATTGATTCACAGTGCACCATTTATCAATGGTCTCTATCATGCAAATTTTAATATTTTAATAATTATATTCAGGGAAAGTGAGTCATGAATATAAAGTAAGAAATAAAACAACTTTTGAATGAAACTTGATTATTCAAGTTATCTCCATCAAGGTTCTCATGCCTGAAAAGCGAAATAAGTTTTTGGTGTGGGGAACATTAAGATGAGTGTTGAAATTTTAATATAACAACCACAATACAACTCACACTCTGAGGAATCCACCTCAGAATGCTCAGCCTTGCTTCTAGCATACATACCTGATGACTCTTGAAATATTCTGTAGCAGTTCTGAAAATTCGCATTTGCCAATAACCTTAGGTGGTTTGAGCCACAGTATAACGAATATTTCTGGCCATAACAATAGGGAGGCAGAATCCATTGCAGATGATCCCTGGTACTGTGCAATTTATTGCATGCAAATATAAAATTTAAACCACCACCCTATTTTTGAAGCTTGCATAACTTGTCTCCCGTCAGTTGTCTTCCGTTTTCATTCATACTAACATTGCATACTTGAATCTGACATGATGTCTAATTTATGATGTTGTGTGTTGCAGCTTCTATCTAGGTGTTCCGAGAGAGCCCCTCCTGATCTGAGGTGAAGCTTTCTGGAGGTGGCTGGATCTAGGGTCCGTGATGCCTGGATTAAGGGTGTGGTGCTCAGACTGACCCACAGTGCTTTAGTGGTATTAAGGATGGAGTGGTCCCCATTTTAGAGCAGGTAACCTGGATAAAAATAACAGAAGAAAGGTCATTTGTTGTGGCTTATATTAATTTCTTGCTTTCTTTTGATTGCCCTGCTTTGCCATGGATGGTTTCTCTTCCGTAACATCCCTCTCATGCCAGTTTTTCGTGTAATCGCCATACTGATTTAGATAGTGGTTGCACAATTGCTGGAGAAGGGTTTCTCTACCCATGCAGCCCACCCAGTATTTATTCTTGGTTAATGTTGGTCTATCTTCCGTTTCTATCCAGGGTGAACAGGTCCCAAAAACGAGGTACCCGCCCATGAATGAAAAAGTAAGAAGGAAAAGAAATATGAGACAGTGGTCCAGGATCAGGGGGCTTGCATTTCCTGTCTGCAGCCTCGAATCACCTTTTCCATAACCTTTTATTGAGATAAAACAAAAGGGGCACCTGGGCTAATGGATGAATATCAATCGTTTTAGCAAGAACAATACGACTCAATTACTATAGGCCTGAGACTTGACTAGATAGCCATCACTTCACCATTCCTTTCTGTATATCACAGCAAAACTTTTAGTGTCCGTGCCAGGACTTACAAGCTTTTGAGAGACTTCCTCCAGAACACAACAACCGAGGCTAAGTTATGCCTCAGGCAATACATTGAAAGATTAACTAACAAGGTCCTTCTCCACAAGTTAAGTTACTGAGTATAGCCTTTCTTTCTGGAGTGAGAGAGAATCTCCTCATTGTTTGAATTTACTTCTCTCTAATAAATACTGATGTTGGGCATTTTTTTTTCATTTATTTATTGGCCATTTGTATTTCTTTATCTGAGAAGTGAGTATTCATCTCAGATGCCCATTTTTGGATGGTGTTTTTATAAAGTAATTTTTAGAACACATGAAATGGAGAAAGCATACTTACCCCTTAGGAATGACAGAAAGGAAATATTGGCCAATATCTGTTGATTAATATGGATGGTAAAATAATCAAAATATTTCTGCACAAGGTGAAAGCAGCTTCTCAGATGAAAACTATAAAATTTCACCATATGCTTGTGCATAAGTCAACTGAAGTGTAGTCTGTGTTTTACCTTCACTGTATTAGTACACATGTGCTGTTCACATTGACTTTGTTAATGTCTACATTAAGTACATGTGCAAAGTACTAGCATGCTTTTGGTTTTTTTACTCAGAGTAACGCATTCAAATTTAAGGTTGCTTTCTAAAAGTAGAAATGGTACATTATATTTTTACAAACACTGACTTCAAGTGTCATGGCATTAAATCCATTTCATCATTATGATCGAGAGCATAGTCCATATTAAATCTGTCTCTGCATTTCATTCAGAAAACTTTCTTCCTTACCACTCTAGCAACCCTGCCAGTGCACCAAAATTTCTCTTTGCCTAATGTGTGATATTTAGCCTTGTGGAAAGTTTCAGTGTAAATCCCCTTTCCTGAGAGGCAGTAGAGGATTTTTCAGGAAAACTTGAATGGTGCTGTCTGGTGGTGTCCAAATAAAAGGCAAATTAAAAAAATAGGACAGTGTGTCCTTTATCACAGGGTCTGCCACTCTGCCTTCTGGTTCTTGGCAAAGTCAAAATGACAGTGACATATCAAAGCTTCTTTTTTCTATTTCTTAAATTTTAGACATAATAATAATAATAAAACAGAACAATTGCAAAATACCAACATAGACAAAAGCAAAAAAAAGCAATGAAAATGATACAGGGTTTCAGAATAAAAATGATAGGAATTAACAGTCACTGTTAAAATACATATTGTTATCATCAGCGAAGTTGTATATAAAATTTTTTTTTTTTTTTTTTTTTTTGCTTTTTGAGACAGGTTCTTGCTGTGCAGTTCAGGCTGGGCTTGAACTCGCTTTATAGCCCAGGTTGGCCTCGAACTCTTACTTATCCTCCTGCTTCAGCTTCCAGAGTGCTGGGATTATAGGCATGTGCCACAATGCCTGGTTTGCATATCAAAGTTTTGAATGAATTTTGGAATTAAGGAAGCCAGGACTGCCAAGTTACAAACAATCAGGAAAGCAGACTTGCAGAAGTGTGCCAGAAAGTGAAAAGACTGTGATAAAGTGTTCAAAGCAAAAGGACTATTTTGCTATTGATTCATGGTAATGTACCTTACTGATAATTTTTTAAAAAGATATTTCCTATGTTCATTCAGTTATATTCCGAGGTGAACAGATTTTTTTGCTAATTTGTTTATTTTGAGCATTTTAATCTTGTTTGCTGGAGAGAATTCTCTGAGCTCTTTATTTTAGGATTCTTTACTCCAAATTCAGCAATTTCATGCAGCCAGCAGAAGTTGTTCCTTGAACTCTTCCACTGGAGAGTTTCATTCGGAAATTTCTGGTGACATCCATAAAGAATATTTTATTTGCTGGTAGAAAATGAAATATGTAATAAACAAAAGAAGACTATTCATTACAAGTCTTATGCTTGCCTCTCCATCAAACCAGTGTCCATGGAATATTCAGCTATCATAAATAAGGTGCACAAATCTTTTTCCTTTTTTTTTTTTTTTAATGGACTGGGAATCAGCCTCATGATCTGTGCTTGCCAGGCAGGTGCTTGTACCACTGAGCTAAATCCTCCGCCCCAAGTTGTGCAACTCTTAATCAAGTAACTTCTCTCATTTTCTTCAGAAGATTTGCCTGCAATCACACAGTGTCCTCCAACTCCACTTTTGAGGCTCAAAAATCTACAGTATGAGATGCAAAAAATAACCAGGAATATATCCCTCGGAAAGGTCCTATGGGTAAACGTTGTGCTGGATGTAGGTACCTAGGAGTGCCTCTAAGATTTTCTCTCTGTACAAGTGTCATCAGTTACATCTAGGAGTACCCAAAATCTCCTGTACTGTTCTCTTCTTTCTCTGCTTCCCGAGCACCAGGCTCCGTACCTCTCCTTGGACCTTCCTTCTACTCCCTGGAGTTTGACTTCTCACCACGCCCCAAAGAGCTAAAATTGTGAGGCATAAGAGTCCTTTGTCCTGAGTTAGGTCCAGTTCAGAATGTGGCACCTGGACTGTGAGGTCTTGGCCTAACACGAGCTTCTCAGTTTTTTTATCAGGAGGACAGTGGCCAAGTATCTGCCCAGTTAGGAAACTGGGCACTCTCAGCGGCTGACAGTCTGAGTAAACGTCACTGATTTTGTGAACTCCAGGATCCAGATATTATTGAAGTCAGTAGCACTAAGAATTTCATGGACATTTTTCATAATCCATTTTTGCCAGAAATTGTAGCACAATTTTTGTGTCTTTCTAACAGGCAGCTTGGGAGTCATTCTGGGAAACTAGCAATGCCAGCTGTGAGGGCTTCTACAAATAGGATAAAGAGGTTTTTGAACTTCTGGGAGGCTGACTCCAGCTCAGCTGTGAAGTGGAGCTGGCTGAGAGGAGTGTCTTGAATGCAGGAGAATGAAGCAGAATGAAGGTAGGTGTACAAACAAGATTCTAAGGGCAGAAGACTGAGGTGGTGTGTATGAATGAGAACCTAACCAGCACTGGTAGTTTGCAGACCATAAACTGACTTTACGGGCAGGAGGGGTGCACTCTTTTATGCAGGTGGTAGTTACATTGGGACAGACCTTAATCAGCAAAGGGGAATGGTTGATAGCAAGCCCTGGGATAAGTCTTTTATCCATACTTCTGGAAATGAGCCTCTCAAAATTTCAAGGTTATGGTTATGAGGCATATCAGGCTCTGAGGTGCTTTGGTTGCTGCTAGCACACAATCACAGTCAATATCAAGTCTGGGACAGTGGACTCAAGTATGAGGGAGGCTGGTCATGTCCCATGAGAGGTGTAATGCATTCTAGCATGCAGAGGAATTCATCAGCATCACGGGATCGGTTTAGCAGAATTTCTTTTCAGTCTAGGCTCCAGTGATTGACTTTGGTTAGTTCAGACCAGGTTACTGGCATTCTTGGCTCCTGTTCAACGTCGCCAAGAGGATAGTGTGGTACTGATCTAAGGCTTTATGGCCCTCCGTGGCTTTACAGTCCCTATTTGGATGCACTTTGAGGACGAATGTGTTCCACAAACATCAGGATCAATCACAGTGGCAGGGGCTTTGGACTTTAACCTGGCTTGTGCCTCATCTAAACTATGGGGGCATGCTTCAGTATTAAACAGATTAGGAGTTGCTGACATTAGAACAGGATTCTTGGGTGCAGGAGAGGCCAGAACTGGTCAGGTGGTGAAATTTCAGCTAGATGAACAGCTTGGGTTTGGTGAACGTAAGGAAGATGCAACTCAGAATTGGAGTTCTCCTACACAGCAGGATAAATCTTTTCTGGCTTGGCCTGAATCTGACTTTCTCCCACATGGCCTTGTGGTTTTGATTTGAAGACACAGGTGAGCAGCCATGGTGGGAGAATTCTTCAACCGTTATGGCAACTGAATCCAGGTGAGATGGCCTTTTATTTGAGGATTTTCCCATTTGAAGGGGCTTGCAAGAGCAACTCACAAGCAGATAAAGTTACCTTATCAATGCAGAGCAGTCCAAAAATGATGTATGAGACAGAAGCAACAGAGTGTGAGGTGATGACTGCATTGTTGAAGCCATAGAGATTTTTGCTCAGTGTGCCTAACAGTCTGTCAATCTGATGTGATGCCTCTTTATGCTCCTCATGATGTCTGACAGCAATGGAGGGCTGAGGTAAGTTGGCATGGTTGATGGTCAGGCTAGAAGTTGAGTCTTCACTTCATACCTCAGCGAGGATCATTTTTAGAACACCCCAGCCTGACGCAGCCATCCTCTTTTTATCGTGTGACAGTCAAAGTTGAAAGTACAGGATACAATGAGAGGGAGGCTGCCTGGCTTGCTGTGAAAGGGATGTCCTTTCAGCCTGCAAGTTTGTGGCTGGAAGAAGAGGTTAGAGGCAATAGTCCCAGTTGCCCACGTGGTGGTAATCTTTGAAAGTCGGAGCACTGAAGGCAGAGTGCACTGTCCTGTTGTCTACAAGGAGAGTCCCAGGTCTGCCCCAAACTCTTGCAGTGATCATGGACTCTCAGCTGCTTAATTTGGTAGAGCTAACTCTGTCCGATCTATTCAGTCCTTATATGGGAAACTCATTTTTCAGGGCACACAGTCCTGTTTCCGTCAGAGGAAAAGTGAAACTGTGAAGGAATTGTTTATAGTCACCTCTGGTGGGCATCACATGATGCCATGTCACCAGGACTGATGTGTCTCTGGGAGGCCTCTGGGTGAAGGCAGGCAGTGAACTGGAACTGGTTTAATTGGCTGGAAGTCAACAAGTTGGGAGAAATGGGTGCAACCAAGACAGCCTACTAGTGTGAAAATACTGAACTCTCAGAAAGAATTGCCTCTTTTCTTTGAGACACAGTGAATGGTTTGGTTCCATTTCTAACTCCTTAAAACACTTTGTCTGTAGTCCGTGACTATTGGTTTGACCAACTAATTTTCATCTCTAACTTTCTATGTCTGTGTTGTATGCCCTTGAAGGATGGTACAACAGACAAAGGATGGGTGCCCGTCAAGGGAGACCATTCAGATGCATGCCTGGCTGCACCCCTCATTGGGACTTAGGGACGACTTAGCTAAGGAAGGCACAGGACTCTGTTATGTAATAAATTCATCACCATGTGTGTCTTGGTTACTTTATTCTTGTTGCTGAGACAAAATACCCAACACCCAAAATGAAGAAAGGAAAGGTTTATTTAGCTTACAGTTTGTGGAGGTTTTAGTCCATATTTGGCTGCTTCTGAGGCAGAGTGGCACAAGGCAGAGGGCAAACTGTTTAGGGCAGCAGAGCACAGCAAAAACAAGCAGAGAAAAAGGGTCGGAATGGCTGCAAGCAGCCTCGTTTGCTCCCCTACACTGTAAACAACCTACCCACCCAGGGGGCATGTACCTCTCACATAATCTCCATGCCCTCCACTTCCACAGGCTCAGGATGTGTACAAAGTAAGCACCCTGGCTTCCTGCTGAATCACTCAGCCCAACCTCTGGACTCCCCAAGTTGACACATTATATCAACCATAACAATATGCCACCTGTCCATTTGCATTGCACTACAGGTCAGGGCCCGATCAATGCAGCCTAGTCTTGGTGCACACGCAGCACACCCTGTTGCTTACACCATCTGTAGCATGCATTCCTTCACACATTCTTTAAGCAGACACTCAGAGTTTAAACATCCCAAACCTTCCCCTGAGGGTGGTCTATTTACTTCCTCTTCTTTTCCAGCTTCTATGGCAATGGTGGCATCCCCTCATCTGCAGAGAACACTTACCATCACAAAGCACTGTGGACATCTTCTCCAGTTTCCAAGGAACAACTGCTGTAATTACTGTTTTGTTATCACAGAAGAGAATCTCATGAAGCTTAATGATGGCCCAGAGTTCCATATAAAATATGGAAATGAAAGCTTTTTGCAATGTGAGCAAGTCCTCTGAAAATTCTAATATATCATTATGATGATTAGGTGTCTATATCTGAAGTCAAATGAGATAAAATACTTCAAGATTGGCTAGATATACAGCTTAATGAAAGTTGAAATTCAGTGTGTTATCTTTATATTTAATGCATCTAGATAAATTAGACTAAGAAAAGTACACACACACACACACACACACACACACACACACACGCACATGCAAAAATTCTCTTCAGATCATACCTCTTGGTACCTTTTGGGAGTTTTGTTTCAGAAAGAGATTCCTGGTCAGCACCCACCAGACCGAACACAGGAGCAAGCATCAGAACATGCATCTTGTCAGAGTTGTATTCCCTCCTCTGCAGGAGCTCAGGATAACTGCCTTCTGGAAAGAATGTAAATGATGATTTTTTTATAGCATCATGGATTTTGTCTCATGTAAAGACATTTTTACATTTATTCAATTCAACCTGTTTAGCAGATATGGGCTGTATTTGAGTGTTTGCACATCTTAATGGGATTAGAAATACCTGGACCTTAAACTGAGCTGGACAAATAATCATAGGGTGTATAAGAGAACAAGCTACAGTGAATGAACTATGTGTGAGTATATTTGTTTTTCCTTGTGTCTTGACATCTGGAGGAGAGATAAATTACAAGCTGTGTTTCTGTAAGTGTAAAGGAGTAAATATAAAAGTTTCTAAACATAAAAATAGGGCCACCAAATTTTCTAAAACATGTCCTCAGGTAGCAAGATAATAACTTTTTGTTACCAGTATGAGCCAGAGAAGAGTGTATGTTACAATCTGACAACATTCCACAATGGAACACATTCTTACCCTCTATATTTCAGGTGTCACTCTCAAGCGATAGATAGTTGAGTCACATATATTACTTTTTCACAAATGTGTGAGACCCACTGTTAGAAGAACTGATGCAACCAGAATGAAATGTAGAAGATTTCCTCTGGGTGTAATTGCTGCTGCTGTTGGACAAACCCATCCCTTTGGACTCTCTGTCTCCATCCAACTGATACTATGATGAGAATTTGCAATTATTTTCAAGAAACAGTCATGCCTATTCTAAAATTATCCCTGAATATAACAGAAAAAGTAATGAAAATGATGGAAATTTAGCATTTTCTATTATAACACGATGGGTAAGGGTTTAAAATATAGGGATTAATAGGTGTGTGTAAGTACACACACACACACATGCACACACACACACACACCACATTGCCTGAGATATCCCTATCCTTCACAGCTGTGACGGTACTTATTTCATGTCCATTTTTGGGTGCATGTATTTTATTTGTAAACCAGTTGAAATCATTAATATCTAAGCAACTTCCAACCACATGTTACATGAAAATTCCAAGCCGTTTATTGAGGAGCAATGCAATTCCTTCACCATTATTACTGTCACTATGCCTCTGTTTGGCACATGAATTTATTGTACACAATTAAGATGAATTTAATATTTAGCTGACATAGGCTGAACTGCTCAATGCCTGAATTATTCTGAGGATTGTTGTCCTTATTTTCTCTATCTTGGCTGGTCTGTCCCTAGCAATATTAAAAGGATAGCTTGCAAAAGATCAGTTCTCAGTAGCTAGAGAAATAGATTTAATATCCACTGCAAGAAAGGAATGGGTCCTTTTTACATTTATTTCATTTTACTTTTTTTTATTATTTTCATGTTTTAGTACAGGAAGTTGAAATCAAGTCCTTTTCACTAAAATATATTACCAACAATTTGTATATATATATATATATATATATATATATATATATTTGCAAATATTGGGGCCAGGGATACAGCTCAGTGGCACAGTTTCTGCCTCGCATGTGTGAAGCAATTTGTTCATTTCTCAGAACCAAAAAATAAATGATAAATAAATGAAGTAAAGTATTGGATCAGAGCTGATTAAGTCATTAGTGTACCAAAGGTGGACTTGAACCTGTGCTGTATCTGCCTCAGTTGCTAGTTACCTCTGCTATTAAAAGACTTCACAAATAACACCGAGCTTTAGATGTTTTCCAACACATGAACAGACACATCTGAGAGATGTCTGGACACTGGTAAGTCAGAGGCTGTCTTCTAATTTGACCAAATTATGGAGCTGTCTTTAGTATTAGAACATAAGTGTAAGCACACTCGCTGGAAGCTGAGGAAATAACATAGGAGTTACAAATATCTACTTTCTGCTTAATCCTCCACTTCCATTTTGGGGATGTAAAAGCAAACGATGTGATTGTCTCTGATATTTTCCTTCATGTACAACAATGATCTATTATTCTGGCCAAATTAAGCTTCCCTTCATACTAATCCCATTAGTAATGTTGCAAAATACCATAAAAGCTGCCAACCAGGAAATTTTGGAGCTGAAGGTCAAAGAAGGAACCATTGGTTGATCAGAAACTGTGTCAGTAGAGGAGGACTGTAACAGAGGCACCATCGCGATTCCTTCAACATCTCACCTGCTCTGACCTTTTACCAGAGGAAAGGCAGCTCCAAAATGGTGCAGATTCTCCTGCTCACTCTTGCAATCCCGCTCACTTTTGCTGACTCACTTGACTATTCAAAGGTAATATGGCTTCATTGTGTTTTAGTCTGGTCTTTGTGTGTTGGTGTGTGTGTGTGTGTGTGTGTGTGTGTGTGTGTGTGTGTGTGTGTACCTGTGTTTCTTTCTTTTTCAACAGTTACATCAACATTCATGAGCATGTACCTTAAGGTATATCAGCATTCTTAAAAGAATCTTTTGACCTTCTGAATCATGACATGTTTCTGTCAGATTCATCTCCTGTGGACAATATTATTCTCCAAACAGGAAGACTTTTGGAAGGCATGCATACATTTAATACATCATGAGATGAGCAGTAACACATTGGGATCACTTTGATGAATTTATTTTTGTACCAAGAATATCTTTTAATAAGAAAAAATATTATTTTGTTGTTTTGAAAATGACATTTTGGGGCTGGGGATATAGCTCAGTGGAATAAGTGCCTGCCTGGCAAGCACAAGATCCTGAGTTCAATCCCCAGTACCGAAAAAAAAAAAAAAAAAAAAAGACATTTTGATGATGACCAATATAAATATATCACAGTGTATTTTGAACAGTAATTATTGGGGTGTCTCCCACAATGAGATAAAGATTATTGGGGCTCTCCATCAATGAACAAGGACAGGAAGAATGTTTCTAGGCAGTTGATTCCTTATTCATCAAAAGGAGTCCTATACAATAATTTCTCCTCACCCTTAGGGATTTTTGTGCAATTATCTTAATAAATTTTGCTAACCCAAGAAGAAGGGTGACACTCAAGTCACAATACATAAACAACAATATGTGTGACATTTATAAAACCAATGTTTGCATCATTTTGATCAGTTGGCAAACTTGGTGGAAAGCATATCCTTAATTTAAGATAAGATTTACCTATAAGACAAATTAAATTACAGAAACAGGCTTCAAAAATACCAAAATACAAAGAGAAGAAACATTTGTTGAGCTCAAATAAAACAGCTGCTTATGGGGCTGGACAGAGAGAAAAGCAAACAGAAACACACAGAAGACAATTTAATTATAAAATCAGAGTGCCCTCAAATGTGTATTTCACCAAGTTGAATTATAAGGTTAATGACAGATAGCAATCCCAGGAGTGAATCCTGTACCCATCCTTATGGAAATGAGTCTCTTAAAATTTCAAGGTGATGCTTATCAGGCATTTCAGGCGAATGCAGGTGCTATTCTTCCTCCCAGTATAAATACAGAGTCAATATCAAGTCTGCAACAGTAGGCTCCAGTGTGGGGATGGCTTGTCAAATCCCAAGAGAGGTATAGGGCTGTTAAGTAAGTAGAGGAATTCATGTTTGATGAAGTGTCCATCAATATCACAAGACCTGGGCTGGGGATATAGCTCAGTGGAATAAGTGCTTGCCTAGCAAGCGCAGGGTCCTGAGTTCGATCCCCAGTACCGCAAAAAAAAAAAAAAAAATCACAAGACCTGCTTTGGCAGAATTTATTTTCAGTGGGGCAGGAGGGTCCAGTGAGTGACTTCAGTAAATTGAGACATGCTTATCAGATTTTGCCTCTTCTTCTGTTCTTCCTGGAGAACAGTTGAGACTGAGCTAAGGCTTTATGGCCCTCTGTGGCTTCACAGTTCCAGCTTGGATGCACTTTGGTGAGGACTGTGTTTAACAAAGCATCAGGATCAACTACAGTGGCAGGAAATTTTGAGTTTAACCGGGCTTGGGCCCCATGTGAAATACAGGGACATTCGTCAGTAGGAAAAAAAAAAAAAGTCATAAGAAGTTTATTTTTTTTTTTAAACAGACATCCATTAACAAAATAGCATAAGAACAATACAAACAGATGTGTCTGTTCATGTGTTGGAAAACACCTAAAGCTCAGGGTTATTTGTGAAGTCTTTTAATAGCAGAGGTGACTAGCAACTGAAGCAGATGAAGCACAGGTTCAAGTCCACCTTTGGTACACTACTGTCTTAATCAGCTCTGATCCAATACTTTACTTCATTTATTTCTTATTTATTTTTTGGTTCTGAGAAATGGACAAATTGCTTCACACATGTGAGGCAGAAACTGTGCCACTGAGCTGTATCCCTGGCCCCAATATTTGCAAAAATATATGTACAAATTGTTGGTAATATATTTTAGTGAAAAGGACTTGATTTGGGGTAGTCTAGGACTTCTATGGGATAAAGAGGCAAGGAATACAGAGGCAGAGTGGGTGGTCAATAGGAATTTCTTGCTTCAGTTTCTGTGGAATATCCATGATGATTTCCATAGCCATTTCTGCCTTAAAGAAAGGCGAACCTGTGCTAAAATCATTTACCACAATAAACCCTTACTCAGTGGAATTATGATTCTGGGCTCTTTCTCCCCCAACACTGAAAAAGTAAGACCATGCTGGTTATCCATGCTTTGGATGGTGAATCATCCCTGAATAACTCTGGTCTTTGAAGTGAACTTCAGTGCAAGCTCATAACTTATGTTCATCCCTTTTAAAACATTTAACATGCAAATCTTTTTTTCTAATTCAGACGTTTCTGAAAAGACACAAGTTTCAGCTTCCAAGTCAAAATTATAACTTTTCTGTTATTATCTCTAAAAATAATAACATAATTCCTCTGAAACAGTTCAACCGACAAAAAAATCACTTCAGGAGACTCCAGGGTGTTCCTCATGACACCGAAGCCTCTCGCAGCTTAGAACCTGCTAAATACCACAGAATCAATTTCATGAAACTAAAATGTTTCAGTCTTCACTTGATCCAGGAACACATGTGTTGTAAAGAGCGTGTCACTTTTACTTGAGGAAAGTTTCACTTACTTGTTAAAAAATGTTAAGATGATGTCCCTACATGCATTACGATGTATAACTCATGTACTAGAGTTTGGAAGAAACTTCCTCATTTACTCCCTCTTGATTGCTAGCTGCTATTCCAATGGCATGGAATCCTTTATCATCTGCAAAGAAAACTCATGGCAAAGACTCTGGACATCTCAATTTTCCAAGGACTAACTTGTTATATTTGTTGTGCTTCTATTTTCAAAACAAAGTAGTATTCTGTTCCCAAGGTGTAGAATAACACAAAGTTAAATGATGACACAGATTCCCACATAAAGTAGGGAACTGAAACCTTTCTGAAATGCTATCAAGCACAGTGGAAATTCCAATGTATCTTTTTTTTTTAAATTAGGCTTGTATGTCTGGAGTCAAATAAAGTAAAACATTTAAAGAGTTGATGGATAGTTTAATGAAAGTGGAGATACATCATCTTAGGTTTTTCTCTAAATCTATTTCATCTAGATTAATTAGACAGTAGAAGTTCAGACACACACACACACACACACACACACACACACACACACACACGAGCAAAGATTCTCTTCAGTACACTCCACCACTGGTACCTTTGGGAGTTTTATTTCAGAAGTGGATTCCTGGTCAGCACACAGTAGGCTGAACCAAAAGGCAGACATTGTACCTTGTTGGATTTCTCATTTCTCTCCTGCAGGAGCTCGAGATAACTGAGTTGCTGGAGACAGTGCCAAGTGATGAGACTTTTATAGTATTGTGGGTTTTGCCTCACATTTATTGAAATGTTTCTCATTGGAAGGTGTTTGTAAGTGTTTGCAGCGTATCCTGTCGTGCAGAGATGGGCTTTGTTTAAGGATTTTCACCTTGTAATGAGGTTAGAAATAACTGGACCTTAAACCAAACTTGACAAATAATCTTAAGGGTTGTGAGACAACAGCCCACAGTCAATGCATTTTGTGCAATAATATTTGTTTTTTCCTCCTGTGCTGACTTCTGGAGGAGAGATGAAATACAAACTGTGTTTCAATAAGTGTAACTGGATATTAAAGCTACTTTTGAAACAAATCAGCGCCCTCCCTTTGTATAAAACATGCTTTCAGGTATCACTCTAAGAAATTATTGTTATCACTATGACCTACAGAAGAATGTACATTGAAATCTGAGAACGTTCCAACACTGAACACTCACTTCCCTCCCATCGTTTAGGCATCACTCTCGTGTCCACTACACATACTTCAACTTCACAAATGTGTAATGCCCAGTGGGAGAAGAACTGGGAATACTTCAACTTCAGGTAGTTGGTTTCCTCTGGCTGTAATTGATGCTGCTGGCTTTTCAAACTGATCTCCTTTCTCTCTATCTCTCTGTCACCAACTGATAGTATGATATGTGTTCACAATTATTTTCAAGGAACAGTCAGACCTATTCTTATATACCCCTGAATATCACAGAAATTGAAATGATTAAAGGATGCACGTTTAGGCTTCATTCTTACAATTCTAACTGTAGGAACTTAAAACATCCTGAAAATTATGTCTGTCCATACACACACACACACACACACACACACACACACACACAAATATGTCTTAATATAACCTCTGAGATATATCTATACTCTGATTGTCCTTATTTGTGCAGTTGTGACTGGCTAGAGTTCCAGATTGACAATGTTGACTTTTCATGATAATTCTGACATTAAGAAAGTGCAAAGATATTCAAGGCACTAAGTCTAATGCCTAATCTGAGCAAGGACAGCTCACCATATTTTTATAAGCCTGATGGCACTGATGAGAAGCACTTACTACATTTGATCAGAATTCCCAGACATTGATGGAAGAGGAATTCCAGATTTGCTTCAGCTCAACAGAGGTCACAGTCATCCCTGTTTTCTTGCTGTTCAGATTTTTCCCTCAGTGGCTGCTGAGACAGGTTGCTCAGTCTGGGGTCCATAGGTAAAAAAGACAATAAAAATGAGAAAAATAAATTAGGCAACTGTCCCTCAGACAAAGGACCTATATCTAAAACACATGAAAACTGAAAAATAAATCAGAATCCCATATACAAAGACCTAATCCAGAAATGAACATCTAAGATAGATAAACACTTCTCCAATGAAGAAATACAAATAGCAAATAAATATATGAAAAAAGGTTTAATATTACTGATCGTTTGAGAGATGCTCATTAAAACAACACTGAGATTCCATCTCACACCAGTAAGAATTGCTATCATCAACAAATCAATAAGTAATAAATGTGAGAGGCGCTGTAGGGAAAAATGAACCCTTCTTCATTGTTGGTGAAATATACACTAGTGTAACCGTTCTTAAAATTAGTGTGGAGATTGTGAAGAAAACTAGGTTTAGAGCAAACATTCAATCCATCTATTCCCCTTCTGGTTATTTTCCCAGAAGTATTAAAAACATCATACCAAAGCAATGTATGTGCACCCATGTTTATAGCAGCACAGTTTGTCAAAACTAAATCTTAGAAACAACTCAAAGCTGATCAACAGAAGAATGGATATAAAAGACATAATATTTTTATGCAATGGTGTACTTCTCATCTACAAAGAAGATAAACTTGAGACATTTAAGTTCAAATGGATGCAACTTGAGACCAGTTCATTAATGAAGTAAATCAATCTCACATGTGTAAACATTACATTGTCTCCCTAGCGTAAGAAGCTGAGACAGTTAGTAAGATTCAAACTGTATGTACATACTGTGAAATGGGAAGAAACTGTCAACTTGAAAGGGGACATGGAAGGAGGGAAAGGAGATAAGAAGAAAGGGACAAGGAAACATGATACATAAATAAATAAATATGATATATATTGAAGGTAGTTGTACTACTAATTGCCATTGGTTCACTGAAAGAAAGTATCATACCTATATTGTTTGACAAACTTTTCATGCCTTTTAATATGAGCAACTACCTTGAAGAAAACAATATGCATGGTACTAACCAATGTTACATTGGTACAATC
The DNA here is from genome assembly GCA_004027595.1 of Dinomys branickii. NCBI lineage: Eukaryota > Metazoa > Chordata > Mammalia > Rodentia > Dinomyidae > Dinomys > Dinomys branickii. Next base: position 24,725 of record PVLD010018963.1, read on the forward strand.
TTATTTTGAAATTGTGTACAATTGTTTTTATTGGTTTTTACTTTTCTTTTAAAGATAAAAGAATGAAAACATATTAATAAGCACGCAGACATTTATAAAATAACACAGAAACAATACAACAAATGCAGAATGTCAGACAAGGTGATAGGAAATTGACAATGGTGTTTGTGTTACATACTGATATCTTCAAATTGGTTTTTCAGATAAACCAATATAGGTATGTAAGAGTGATCAAACAGTAAGACATTAACTGTTCCTTTCTATAAAGTAGTAGAAATCAGTAGTACAACTACCTTAGCTATCCTGTGTGTGTGTGTGTATCTATCTATCTATCTATCTATCTATCTATCTATCTATCTTCACCCATAATTAGAAAATCAGTTTAAATCTATGAATGAGGTTCTATTTCCAATAATTTAACATACTCAAATTAATTTTACAACAGCAATTTTGTGATGGTAATTTAACAAACAGTTAAGGAATTCCTTTTATGAAAAAATGCTAAAAGTCTTACCCTATCAGCATATCTGGGTACTAATTTTTTTGACAATCAAGAGGATATAGTGAAAACCCTAGTACTCAACATCCATATCCAGAAATTTTAATAAATTCATTGATATGTTATTTTTATTTTTTACTTTTTACTGAGACCTAAAGGGATATATGGAACATATGTTTAGTTTGTTTAATATGATATATTTATATGTAAATACATGCAATATCTTTACAGTATTGTCTGGGATCAGGTGAAAATATCTGACAGTTTAAAAGCAGACATTCTCCGGGACCGGGGATCGAACTCAGGGCCCTAGTGCTTAGCGGCAAGCACTTAGCCCACTGAGCTGTACCTCCAGCCCATAAAAGCAGACATTCTCAAGCTGCTTTCAGAGTATGGAAACCGCTCCTCCAAATCCCCTCCCCTCTCCACAAAATCTAATTTCTTGTTACCTCATTTTTTTTTCAGATGGGCTCTCGCTATGAAGTTCAGACTGGCCTTGACTTTACCCTGTAACCCTGGTTGGCTTTGAACTCCTGCCTCAGCCTCCCAAGTGCTGGGATTACAGACATGCACCCCCACACCCAGCTTTTGTTACTTAACAGTGACACATGCACCCAAGTCTATATCTGTTCTCATTCTTAACTTTGGGATTTAAGGTAATTAGAACATATTTATTAAATGGTACATCTATGAAAAACTTCTCAGTATTTAACTGGTTTATTCACGGAACACCAATTAAAATCTCGTTTGAGAAACAGGAAGAAAAAACATTTTGAAGCTTTTTTATCATTAGAATTGTCACGAGTCTGTGTCTGCAGGGCGTGACATTTGCTGTCTTTGTGTCAGTAAGTGCCTCATCTTAATTATTTTTCTACCTTCGCTTCATTCCCCCACCCCCCTTCCAAATCTTCAACCCCTCTGCTTTTGGGAAAATCTATCTCCCCGCTTCCTATTATGTTTTTCTATTTTGCTTTTCTTTATTGTAGATTTGAAAATGTCATATGAACGAACCCAAGTAATATGTCAGTTTTATGTGTGTGATGATTTTCACTTAATACTACAGTCTGCCAGGGCAATCTATTTTGCAACAAAGGGCTCCAACTTTTCCTTTGGTTTCAGTGGTACACTACTGTCTGTCAATAGCACATTTTATTTCTGCATTCATATGTTGATATATGTTCATGTACAGGCTCCTTCCAATATGTAACTCTTAAGTGTTGTGCTGATAAAATTCTAATATACATGGGAAACTCTAATCTATTACATTGAACTCAGTTTGGAGGATTTCTAGAAGCAAAACAGCTGAACCAAATGGAATTCCTCATTTGAGGTTCTGAGAAAACTCTACTTTAATTTCCATAGCATTTTCTCCCTTAAAGAAAAGTGACCTTGGGCTGAAGTAATTGACCACAGTAGACCTTTCCTGGTTGAAGCTGAGTGTTGGTTCTTTCAATCCAACTGAAAAATTAACTAAGACAGTGTGGATCATCTAAGTTTCAGGTGGAGAATCATCTGTGAAAAAGCCTTGTCACTTTAGAAATCCTTCAACATAACCGTATCATTTAAATCCTCTGCTCAAAAATGTATAAAAGCTAAGAACAATTTGCTATGTGTGGCCTTAGCAAAAGCTTCAACTTTCCTTGACCTGATATTTCCTTACTGTTTTAGCATCTGTAATGACATAAATTCAACTGGAATAGATCAACCACCCTAAATAGCACTGTAGGTGACTTCACAGTGAGTTCCTGGTGATACTGACGGCTTCTCTCTCTAAGAATATGCTTAAACACCAAAGAAACAATTTATTCCACAAAACCAAGTATTTTAATTTTCATTTGCTCCAGAGGCACATGTGTGGTAAACAACTGTGTGACTTTTAATTGAGGAAAACTTCGCTTACTTCTCAAAATCATGAAGAAGATGCCCCCCAATACATTACAATGTGTAACTCACGTATGTGAGGTTGTAAGGAACCAATGTGTTCTCCCTCTTTTCATTCCCAGTTGCTATGGCAATGCCTTGGCATCTCTTTTGCTCTCCAAGAAAAACTGTTCTGGCAAAACTTCCACTTCTCTTTTCCAAAATACAACTAGTCACATTTACTGTGTCTCTTTTTTTGAAGACAGTAAATGAAAATGAATCAGACCATAAAGAGCAAGCCAGTATGCTGTTGTCAAGGTTTAGAAACTGACAGGTCATTGGTGACACAGACTCCCAGAGGAAACACAGAAACTAGAGTTGCTTTGATGTGCTAACTAGAAAAGCTGAACTCCATTGTGCCATTTTGGTGAATTAGGTTTTTATAGCTGTAGTCCAATTGGCAAAACAATTTTAAAAATTTGAAAGAGAGATCTCTAGTTCAATGGATATTGAGATATAGTAAATTAGGTTTTCATTAAATCTAAAGTGTCAGGACAGATTAGCTTAAAAATACATGCATGTAGAAACACACACATACACACACATGCATGCACACACACATGTACATGCACATACATGCATGCACCCAAACCTGTATCCTTCTCACACCACCATTTAATACCTTTGAAGATTTCAGCGCAGATGGAGATTCTTGTTCCCTCTTCTTCAGAAGCTCTGAATAACTGAGGTATTGAAGAGAATTTGAACTTTTCACACTTTTATAGTACTTCAGCTTTTCCCCGGCTATGGAAAACAGAATCACCAAACCAACACCTGGGATCTGGAGGTAGATTTATTTTATATCTATTGACATTGATTGAGATCATTTCCAAAATATCAAGTCCTGATCTCTGATGGTCTAGGGCTTTTATATCATGTAGAAACAGGAGGTACAAAGGTGAAACACCATAACCTGGCAGTTCTTCCTATTAGTTAGCATGATGTGCTCATTGGTTAAAAATCTACATTAACTGTCATTACTTACAATCAGTCATCATGCATGCTCACTGCGCTGCAGTGGTTTCAGGGATCATGAAAGTGATTATACAGCAATGAAGCAGTTACAGAGCTAGGCAGCTGCAAAAAGAACAAAGTTTTAAAAAGAACAATTTCTCTTATACAGTTTTTCCCTTTTAGCTTCACATTTAATGAAATGCTGTTTCTCTTCTGAAGAGAATTTTTACATCTTCTCAGTGCATCCTGTTTGGCAGACATGGGTGGTGGTTGGCAATGTTTTCTTATCTTAATGAGACAAACTTGGCCTCTAAGTTTGAGATAGCAGTACGAAGTTGAAATCCTCAGATGTGAACATCATGGGTGACTGTAGATATTTTTATGTTCACATTGGTGGGCATTGGTTAGGCCCCACCTCTATCTATGCCCTAACTACCATTGCACTCTACAGGTCTCAGAAGGTCCTGGTTGTATTATTGTCCCATGAATTAGAGGACTTTGAATAGTTGCTTAGCAACTAAGGAATTCAGCAGAAATACTGAAAAACAAACTTAATAGATCAAGCAAAGGAATGACTTGGAGGATAGTGAAACCAGTTAAAGTCTAAATGTCAAAATGATGTCATAATCATCTATACTGCAGTTTGGGATGGAAGGCTCCCAAACCCCAACGATGCCTATGGTGTGAGGCTGCAGACATTTCCATCTGTCCATAGAGAAGTGGAAGGGAAGGGAAGGAGAGCAGTGTGTGCCCCTTGTGCTGTGGAAAACCTGGCGAAGCACAGAAAGTCTAGCCAGACACGAAGAAGCTATTCCATCTGACAGTTCCTAATCAACTTTGGTGGACAAACACGTAGTACAGTTGTCATGCTGTAACACAACGGAGACATGAATTGGGTTTAACAGTGAAAAAAGTTTAAGGTCTTCAGCAATGCAAATGCATTACCCCTCCTGAGGCTCCTAAAAAATGGATGAAGACAGGATAGTTTGTGGGTTTTACTTTTACGTTTTTCAGGTTGAATGGGAAGTACAAAGATCAAAGCAAGAGGAATAAGTGCAACTTACACTGAGTACTGGGCATATTGATTTTGTTCAATGACAGCCCTATTGAAAGGTGTGCTGATTCGTGTCAATAGCCTGTGCTTACATATTGAGATTTCTGGATTCTTAGAAAATATATGCTATGAATTAACATAGCGATCTGAAAATCCACTGAAGTTGTATGCCTTCGCAATATCGTACATCTTTTCTATTTTTTTAAATTTCTGAAACAGAATACTGGACACCCAAATGAAGGGGAAAATTGGTTTCTTACAGCCCACAGTTAATAGTTTTCTGTTCACATTTGCCTCACTCCAAGGCAGGGAGGCATGTCTAAAGGACATCACAGATCAGAAAAAGTCCGTTACATATCAGGGCAGGTACAAGAAGTCAAGAAATAAGCTGTAAGCAGCAACAAACGACCAACACAATAGACCTCTCTGCTCTTTATTCTTATTCAGGGTACCTGCTCTAGGGCTGATATCACTCGCGTCTGTAATCCTAGCAAAGCCCTAAGAGTGTTTCTCAACGTCATACTCTTAAACCCAGCATCACACAGCCGAAATGCAGCTGCTTCCATAAAAGTCCACGTATGATCACAAGACATTCTGGGGGATCCAGAACATACAACATCGTACGTTATCAAGATACATTACATGCTATGTGAGACTGAGGTGTATAATTTTAATATGAATGAAAACCAGATACAGTTGACAGAAAACAAGTTAGGCATGCCCTCAAAATATTCTGAGTGTTTAAATTTTACAGTTTATTGCAATAAGAGGCACATTGCCAGGAATCACCCACATTAGACTCTCTGCCACTACAAAAACTGTTACTCTATTATTTTGGCCAGTAATATTCATATATATTGATAGCTGGGTTAACTGTACTGCTGATGTCTGGTGGTTTATTAAAAAGAACAGCTAATTCTTAACTTTTTAAACATATTTTTTGACCAGTTTTGCATGCTTATATCTGGTAATCTGAGCAATTTATGTGAAGACAACAACATGCAATGTAACAACCATTGGTGAATTCCTGCAATCCTGTCTAGTGAAACTCTGCATTATTTCTAACAATTTTTTAAGTTATTATTTTCCTATTCTCTTTAATGGTTTGATCAGTCTTGCAGTCTTATATCTGGTAGTCTGAGCAACTTTGTTGAAGATAACAATATGCAATATAATATCCCCTGTTAATCCTTATCATTTGGTTTGAAAATCTGTATCATTTTAATGCTCTCTTTTTGTTTCTATTTTGCTATTATTCTTTTTTTTACTTTTCTTTTTAAGATAAAAAATATTAAAAATTTGTAAAATTTGTGGGCTGGAAATATGCACATTGCTAAGAAGGTAATAAGTAAAAATGGCCCCTACCTGTGTAGTTATCACACTGCAGTAATTATAATTTTGTTGAAGGAATGTCTGTGAAATAAACTGTCTTTGGAGAAAGAACTGATACCAACATGTTGCAAGCAAGGCATCAGAAAAGTGGGAAAAATATGTTGAGTTTTAAAATAATTCTTTTTCGATTACATCAGCAGGTAAAAGGTACTTCCAAGTTAATGCTAATAATACTAGTATCATAATATTTCATATTATATATAAGGGTGAGAATGGAATAATAGCACCAGGGATCATACTTGCTAATAACTGCTGTAGCAACTTCTCCACGGAGAGAAAACATATATATTCCTGTCGTGTATATCCAAACCTCTCAAGGATCTGGTGGGGATTCTTTCATTATTTAATTAACCTTACAATTATGTTCACAAACAAGGGTTCCATTTTAACTTTGCTGATGTCAAGGATCCTGAGATGTTGTCTTTCAAAGAAAACCTATGTGAACTCTATAGTGCCCTAGCCATGTTTTTTCTAAGGATTATAAGAAAAGCTAACATATATCCTGGGGAAGCAACGTGTGCTCTATCTTGGAAAGAAAGATGGCTGTGAAACATCATGTTCTGTAATGTGTGGACTATGCCTCCAGGTGAATCAAGATTTAAAATCAAGTTCTGAAAAAATGACTTTTCCTAGTCGTGATTCTGTCGTTTCTACTTTTCAAATTTTAGTTCATCACAATTCTTCTCCCGGTGAAAAATCTTGGAAGTGTTGCTTTGTAAAGCAATAGCACTTTAAGTTCCGCTCCTGAAATGTAATGGCCTCAGTACATGAGTGTTACTGACCACTGGTAACTTCACAGGGGAAGCAATAAAACCCCTGAGTCTGCTCTGGTGCTAGACCCATATATCAGATCGATGAGGGTGAACCTTGGTTTGAGAAACAAATTTTCATACTTTATTTCCTGTTCCTTGATGCTAAGCTGCTGGGGATTAGCAAGCTTGTGAGGAGTTGAGATCACTCTGCCAACACACTTGATTAGGGTTCCAGATAGCCAGGGGTTGGATGGAGAACTGGAGAGTCGCAGCTTGTACCAAAACCATCTCCATGCCCTGGATGTGATTAAATATTCCATATGATTTGGGGACTCTGAGACTCACAGCCTGGATGCACTTTGGGGTCCTCAGTAGTCCTAAACTGCAAACACAGCTGTTGTTCATTCTGGTCTCCACGTGAGGTCATTTAAGATCTCCTGCTGGAAAGGCTCAGGTATGGAGATGTGGGGATTTCCCAGGTCACACCAGCACAGCCTGGCTCAGGCCTCCCAAACATCAAAATGCACTTGGAATGAAAACACAGTACAATTTCTGATTGAGTATCTTTACTCCAAGTTATGTTGTATTTGAACTGCTATTTATAATTCTGGCTCTATTGAATAACTGTAATGATCCTATTTCTCCAGGTGTTTTTTTTTTTTTTTTTCTCTTTCCAGTTTTCCCTCTCGGACAAATATCCAGACTGAAGCTCTCGTTTAGGTGAGTGGAAATATGATATTTCTTTTAGCACATAATCTCATCTCTTACAATTTTTATAATACTCATATGTACTATGCCAAAGGTCTCTCTTTAATTTCTTCCTTTTCTTATTGCATGTGTATAAACATGAAAAAAGAACAGATTCAGAAGAAAGAACAGGAGTGTGTGTGTGTGTGTGTGTGTGTGTGTGTGTGTGTGTAGATAAAGCCAGTACATTTTGTAAAAGATGATACTTTCTGCACTTTGAACTATCTTCCTTCTGGTAAGTTCCAGACTTAGTATTTAATTTACTATGTCAAAGTCATGAGTAACTCTAGGTGGGAATCTACAAGGGATTTGTGGCATAAATTTACATAGCTTTGCCAGCTGGTTTTCTGTAAAAACAGACATTGTAAGTCCTTCCAAGTAACTCCAAGTACAGGGTCAGACAAAATCAATGCTTTGCCTTGACACTGTTCCCTACAGAATCCTCACTGCTCACCCACTGCCAAAGTTCTACGAAATGACTTGGATCTTACATGATCTCCCTTCAATTTCCCATCAGTAGATACTATTTCCTTTACACTTGCACGTACACTATCATTGACATCAACTCAGCTGCGCTTCAAGGCTTGTGCTTTTACATTTCCACAGGTGATAACACACCAGGAATGCTGACAGTGTTTGCTTTTGCAAGATTTCTGAATCATGAATATGAAGATCTAATATCTTGCCACTCAACTACAGTTTTTTATTTTAAAGAGAAATTTAAAAAAAAGAAGCACAGCAGAAAGCCAACAACACAGCAAAAGCAAAACAAAGCCAAAATGGTAAGAATGATGCAGGGTTTCAGGACAAAATGACAGGGATTAACAGTGACTGTTATGTTGCATATTTTTATCTTCACTGATATCAGCCAGATTGCCAGATGTAAGAATACAAGATTGATCAAACCATTAGAGAATAAAAAATTAAAAAAACTATAAATGATACAGAGTTTCACCAAGCATGATGATAGGCGTTCAACAATAGTTGTTTTATTGCTTCAGATTAGTTGCTCAGACTACCAGGTATAAGCATGCAAAATTGGTCAAAAAATTTAGCATTCATTGTTCCTTTCAATAAACCATTAGACATCAGCAGTACAATTCTCCCAGCTATTCTTCTGTATACATATATATTTTCCCTTCTTTCTCTTCCTTCCTTCTTCCTTCCTTCCTTCCTTCCTTCCTTCCTTCCTTCCTTCCTTTCTTTCTTTCTTTCTTTCTTTCTTTCTTTCTCTCTTTCTTTCTTTCTCTCCTTTCCCTCAACCCAGTTGTTTCTTATTTTGAGAAATTTCTTTCCCTTTCTTAATATCGATTGTATGTTTTCGGTTCCACTTACTCTTTCCTGTTCTTACACTAGGGAGACAATATGATGTTTTCATGAGTGGGTCTGATTTACTTCATTTATGAGATGCTTTTCTTTAAAGTAATGAACAAGTATGTGGCCTTTCTTTTCCATCTCTCCTATAATGTACTTGATACTTTATGGTATTACTTAATTAAATAAATTGATATCAGTTGAAATCCACACATATTTAATAAAAATTATTCAGTTTATGATGAAGAGAAATACCTGCTTGAACTCAACTATTACAAAAACCAGACCTTTGTTTGAATGACAGACAGTTTTTATCAAGAGGAATTGCAAAATTCTTGGGTGTGTCATGATTAGGGAGGAAAATGTCAGCTACATGATGGTAAATTTCACTTATGTGAACTAATGCAAAAGTTGTGACATGTGTCTCTTGAAAGGTGCTGTCCAAACACTTTTTGGGAGAGTCATGGGAGGGCCTGTGAGGAGACGAGGCACGTTCTCCACCTCATGGAAATCCTGGGAGGAGAAGGTGTGGCCAGCTTCATGTAAAAATCTCTGGTTCCCTAACTCATGTGAGAAAAGTTATGGATAACTGAGAATATCTGCAGTGTATCATTAAATCATGTCTGCAGACAGGGCAATCCCAAGAGAAACAGAATCTAGACCTTCTGGCCTCTAGAAATGAAAGTGTCTATTCTGTACAAATATAAAATATTGCCCCAAACGGGTGGTACAATAATATAAAAAAAATCGAGAGCAACTACTTGAGTGATGAAAGGCTGTGAGAGAGTAATCGTGAGAAGCTACAGTAACCTGGAAAGGAATTGCATCACGCCTGAAGGAATTGCATAATACTCCTGCATCATTGCTATGAATAGAACTTGATCAAATCATCTTATTAAAAGGTGTAGAGTGGCTGAATGAGAATAAAACAAGACCCAAGTGTGCATTTTTCTCTAAACCATCACTTCATCTCTAAGGAGACAATGAGAAAAATAACCTGAAATTAAATGAATGAAATAAGTATCCCATGGGAGGGGAAGGAGAAAGATCAGGATAGGATGCTGACAGCAGGGTAGACACAGTATCAGACCACATGAGGAAAAGGAGATGTCAGAGGATTCTTGGAGGGTCTTTTACAAAATAAAGTGCACAGTGTGCCTGGAACAGGTTATGTATACAGAATCTACATCCTGTTTAAAAAAAAATATATATATATATATACTCATTTATTCATTACAAGAATACTCAAACATATAAAGCAAATATTCATAAAACAGAAGGCAGAGAGCTGCCAATTTAATAGTAGTTACAAACAATACACTCCTATCTCAGCAATGAATGGTTTATCAGGAGAGAAATTAAGAAATAACAAACATATATGGGATTTGGACTTGAAGTTACACAACATAACCTGTCAGGTTGCCAGGGAATAGTTCATGCTATGTCTGAGATATACACATTTTTCTGATCAGCACATGGAATATCCTCCATGGCAGGTCCTATGAAGGCCACGCATACATCTCCATACTAGCGGAAGAAAATGAATAAGTATGACTGATACACAAAGTACAGCACAACTAGAGATCAATAAGAAGAATTTGCAGAAAATAAAACTGCGTATAAATTAATTTTTTTCTCAAGAAGTCACTAGATCCAGGAAGAAAACAAAACTAAAATGTAATGTAATTCTTCTGCTCTATTCAACACATCTTCCCTTCCCTATGTATTTCCATTTTACCTTCTAAAATTTTTAGTTTTACTTTTTCTCTCCTTCTTTTTCCCTTCCCCCACCCTGGTTCCTCTTTACTTCTTTTAAACAATGTCTTCCCATTTCACAACATCGAATGTACATTGTAGTCCTTACTAACTCTTTCCATTTCTAACACCAGGGAGACAATGTGGTGTTTATACATGTGAGTCCAATATATTACAGTTAAGAGTACAGTCCCAGGTTGTATCATGTCTCAAATTCATCCTTTTTCATGGCCAAGTAGTTCTCTGTTGTATAAAAAGAATCTTCTTTACCCATTCCTTGGTTCATAGACATTTGTGTTGTTTCCATGACATAGCTATTACAGACCCTGCTGCTAAACATATTGGTGTGAGTAGGTCGCTCTGCTGTGATGTTTAAATCTGGGTAGGTACTCAGAAGGGAAATAGTGGGGTCAAATGGGACCTCTAATCTAGTTTTGTGAGAAATCTCCATACTGATTTCCGCAGGAGTTGCAGCAGGCTACAACAATGGAGAAGGGTTTCTCTTTCCCTGCAGCCCCTTCAGGATTCATTACTGCTTAATTTCTTGACAATCACCATATTTTCTGATGTGAGGTGGGATCTTGACATTGTTTCAATTTGGATCTTCTAATAACCAAAGATGTTGAAAGTTTTTTCATGTATTTATTTGTCATTTGTATTTCTGCATGTGAGAAGTGTGTATTTACCTCAGATGCTCAGTTTTGGATTGGGTCTTCATAACGTAATTCTTGAAACAATGGAAATGAAATGAAAGCATACACAAACCTAACAAACAAGAAAAATGCTGTCCAATATATGTTGGTTAATATCGATGGCAAAATAACCAAGATATTTTTTATCCATGGTGTAAGCAAGTGATCAGATGAAAACTTTAAAATTTCAGCACATACCTGAGTGCTGTTCTACTGAACTGAAGTTGATTTTTTTCTTTTTATTTGTATGAAAACTTGTTAGGTTTTCACAACAAATATATACATTGCAAGCATGTAGAACATACACAAATAACTGTTAATAATTTTTTGTAATTTAAAACATATTCCTTAAAGTTACTTTGAAAATTAAAAATGATACCTTCCAATTTTACAAAGTTTCATCATTGCCATAGAACCATTTTATGAAAATGACCTAGAGAGAATATATTAAATCTGCCACTGCATTTCAATCAGGAAACTTCCTTCAGTTTTTCTCTAGCCATCTCTCCTCAACACACCAACATTTCCTTTCTCCTCTGATGTGTAATATATATACATACATATGAATCCAGCATTTCCAATGAAATTACGTTGGTAAGTAAATTCATGGGATGTATATATTGAATTCACAGGAAAGAACAGCTTATAATTAAAGAGAAAACAGAATTTCTTTTCAAAGCTCCAAACTGATGATAAAGATGCTGTGGGGGAATTGATGCTTCTCTCACTATTTTTTCTTTTTTTGTTACCATCCATGAAAAGGAAAACAGATTAAAAGGAAATTAATCTAAAAGGAAATCTGATCTAGTTCAAAGTGACAAACACAATTTTGACGTACTCCAAACACATTCTAAGTTTCAAAAGCTCAATACAAATAATGACACACATTAAATAACCACAAAATTATCATGTCAGAGTTACAGATAATTTGAACACCAGTTTGAAGCTATGAATGAGATTTCATGTCCGTAATTTGAAATAACGCAAAATAATTTTTCAACAGTAATTTTGTAATTGTCGTTTAATGAAAGGTGAAATAATTCATTTCCTGAGAAAATGCTAATAAGCAGTAGCCTCATGCTGTTGCAGGAACTAATTTTAATTAGATATCATAATGATGTGATTAAAATTCTACTATGTAGATTTTTTATTTAAAAAAAATAAAAGTACAAAAACATATTAACAAACAGACACCAATTAGCATAAAAATAGTACAATCACAACTAATCTATAGACAAGCTGACATGGTCTCAACAGTGGTTATTTCTTTATCCATTGATATCTTCGAAGTGTAAATATATGAACCCATATACAGACATGCAAAACAAGTCAGACAATCCTCTCAACAACAGAAAAAACACAAATACCAAAAATCCAAAGACAAAAACAAAACAGGCAAACAACAACAGTAACAATAACAACAACAACAACAAAAAATCACCAATAGTTGCTGCTTTACATATTGATATCTTCGAAGTGTGTGTTCAGGATAACACATACAGACATACAAGATTGATCAAATAACCCGTCATCGATTATTGCTTAGCATTAAGTGATGTAATACAATAGTAGAACCACGTTAGCTCTCCTGCATATATGTATATTCTTATATACATACATACATTTTTGTCTCTTTCTTTTCTCCTTTCCCTCGTCCCATCTGTTCTTTGTTTTTGAACAGATTTCCTTCATGTCTCTTAGTTTATATTCCCACGCTCGGGTTCTTACACCAGTGATACAATACGTTGCCTGCACATGTATCGCTGATTTATTTCACTTATGAGTATGGACTCCAGTTTTGACCAC
>PVLD010018964.1:0-37606 GCA_004027595.1 Dinomys branickii
TCACTGAACTCTGCCTTCTGCAACCTCAGAACACTTACTTTTTTCATAAATTCAACTTTAGAAATGCTGCCAACAATGTCTTGCACCATATCAGAACTGATAAATACAAATCAGTATTTCTCTTCTAGATGATGAACTTGCAGGCTCTCACATTTATTCTCTTACTGTGGGGCAATTCCAAATATATGGACAGCATTTCTTTAGGATCACCCCCCAGAGCCTGTAGTACATTTTTCTCAGTATCCTTACCATGGCAGATGCTCATCCATTGAAGGTGCCTTTGATTTTTAAAAACAGCCCATGTTTCCCAGAGCTAAGTCTGATGAATTAACTAAGTGAGACTGTGTGACAGAAGGAAGGACACTGCCTTTCTGACATGGTTAGGAAATGGACTTCTGCAAAAGCTTTCCAAAGAGAAGTCCAGGGACATCATGAACAGTTGATAGCAACACTCAGATAAGCTCAGCTTCTAGACCTTTTGAAGGATAACTCCCACTTAATCCTAGTTTTGGAAGTTTTGCCTAAAGATGTATTTAATATTTTATAAACACAAACTCAGTGGCTTTTAACTGTGAATTCCTAGCATGCATTTTTCATGTTTGTTTTTAGTATCCTTCCCATTAAATGGTAAGTCCCTTAGGAGAAAAAAAATTTCTCTTTTAGATGTCGCCAACAGTGCCTTGTTTGCATGTAGTAGATGTGCAGTAATGCTTATTGTATTGAAAAGCCAGCAAAGGCAGCAAATAAATCCTGCAAAGTGTTAATTGATAATGTTAGTGTCAATTTATAATCTATAAAGCTTTTCTGACTACTGGTATTAGTTGTCTTTATTTTTTAATTTTATTAGTACATGTTTGCAGTACGTAATGATTACATTCATAACAGGAGTTGGGACGTGTACATAACACATCTCAATTCCTTTTACATCCCCTTTTACTTAAAAATGTGCAGTTAACTATGTACTTCTGTGATTATTTTGCAAATCTAATTGGAATTTAACATACAACATCATTAGATGTTCACGTTGGATGAGCTCATTTCTTTCGTGGAAGAATATCAAGATGTTGTCAAAGTAAGTTTGGTGGGGCAAAAGTTTGCCTTAAAATGAAGTAATCATTTGTTTTTTAGTTTCCTTATGTCTCTAGAATAGAGCTTTATTACATTATGATAGATTTAGGAATGAATGTAGACTGTTAGAGTATAGTTTTCTGTTTTAGTGTAATAAATTGATCAAGTGAAAATGTTAAACCTTACCTTAATTTTTTTTTTCCAGAACCTTTGTTTCATTTTGCCACAGTTTTTGTACCAGTTCTTCTGTGGATTCTCACAACAGGTTTGTGTCCTAAGTTACTTATTATAATGTAATTTACATTTGTTGTTAATGTAGTAGATTAGATTCTGGATTATATGGATTAGAGAGTTACACTCAAAGTAAAAACATTTCTTTGGCTTCAGCAGTTGATCTTTTTGACCTGGTTTTTGACAGGAGCAAATGTTTTGATCTTTGCATTGCTAATTTTCCTGTTCCTTTCTTCTTGTCAGGTTTTTAGTATAGTATTATGGGGTTGATATAATATTTAAAAAGAGTATTTTAATTTTTTCTTTTTTGTCAGCATATTTATTTGTCCTGTAATGTTACAGTATTTCATCAAATAAAATCTCATACCCTTATAGTCTTTCTGGTTGATTTGATAGAAATAAAGAATACCATATATATTAATTGAACACCTACACACATAAATGCTGGGATGGCAAGGTACATTTAACAACTGAGATTTTACATTCCTTATTGTGGAATTATAGCCAAATATAGGAACTATGATGTTCAGTGCCTCAGAAATTGGGTAGTTAATCTGAGCAGTTCAATGATTTTTGCCTAGCTGTGTTACCATATTGTCATAGATGTTAGAAACAGTATCTAAATTTCAAAGATATTTTTTCTTGGTTCTTTATGATAGGAAATGATGCTTTTCTTATTCCTTGGCATTGTTAAGAGAATGCATTCTTCCCAATGGGAAATGACTGCTAATTTTCTCTTGAACTTGCCTCTTTACCATTTAGTGTGCTGTATTACCCATTAGTGCCATATTGTTAGCCCAGTAGTGCTAGTTAAGCAGATTGTATTATGAATTAAGCATCTTCCAGTTATAGGAAGTGCCATCAGCCTTCTTACATTTAAAATCAACGTTAGCAGCTGGGTGAATGCCTATAATTCCAGCACTCCAGAGGCTGAGACAGGAAGATCACTGTGAGTTTGACGCCAGCCTGGGGCTACATAGTGAGTTCAGGTTCAGCCTAAACTACATAGTGAGCCCCTGTCTCAAACAATAAAAACAAAAATCAATATTAGTTATAGGGAGTTTTGCAAATTCTGATCAGTCTGCTTTTTATGTCTGTATGTTTGTTTAATCAGTCTGCCTATATGTTTAAATTTTTTTGATCAAAATATTAATTTCTCACTTCTCTAGGTGACTGCACATATTAAAAAGCTATTTCAAATTTTCTTTCATAACGGAATTTAGCAGAAAGTTAAAGGGAAGTTGGCTTGACTTGGTTGAAATACTTTTACTGTGAAAGGAGTTACTTGCTCTGTTACCCTTTTAAAATATGTTTACAAGCACAGGTTTTATGAAGAAAGATTTATTCCTTGTAAAACCAGCTGAAATACAGAAACCCTGGGCTGTATTGAGTCTGCTTAGGTTACATAACTGCTTAGGGTTCTATAGTAGCATAGTAGTAGCACTGATCTCCCTCAGTCACTTAACTGGTAGGTATGTTTGTTCATTTGACAAATACTTCTTGAGTGCATACTTGGCTAGACTAAGTGCTGAGGATATAGCAGTGATCAAAAGAAACTCCTTAGCCAAGAATGGTGGCATACACCTTTAATCCCAGCACTTTACAGGGCTGAGCAGGAGGATCACAGCTTTGAGCCTGGTCTGGACAACTTAGCAAGATTCTATCTCTAGTTTAAAGGTGGGGAGGAGTATTGGGGATGTAGCTTAGAACAAAAGCCCTGGGTTCAATCCCTAGTACCAACCACCCACCTGAAAAATAGTGAAGGAAATTAAATGAAAAAAAGAAAAACTCCTTTACTCTTGTGCAACTTGCTGCATGGTGAAGAGGGGAGACAGTCAGCTCTATGATGTGGGATATTGATATATACACTGAAGGAAAATGTACAATGCATAATAAAGGGATAGAGTATGATCAGGGGAAAGGGCTGATTTCAAGAAGGTGGAAGGTCTAACAAGGTAACATCTGAGCAAAAACCTGAGGAGCTGAGGCTATGAACTGTGCAGACATCTTAGAAGAAGAAACGTTTGCCAGATAAAAGACCGCTCTAAGGCGATACGAAGTGCCAAATCTTATCTTTGAATATGGTGTTGTACCAATACTGAAAGTAGTGACCTTCATTACAATTATCTTTGGAGTATACATGGGTAGGCAGGGCTTTTTTTTTTTTTTCCATTTAGCACCACAGAGAAAGGTATTCTTTGGAAAAATGAAACCAGGATTCAGGTCCTTTAACCAAAAAGCCTCTTTCTTTAGTAAAGCTAGGATCATTCTTTTTTCTTTCCTCTCCTCTCCTCCGTGACTTACACGGCATCATCCTCCTCTTAGTTTTATTGAGAATGTTGCACGCATTATTGTCTTGCTTATCTCAGGTTGCAGGCCAAAGTAGTAGTGCTCTTCCAAGGATTCCCCAGCTATTGTGCATCCCTTGTTCTGCCTCTGTCTAGAAATTGAGGTCTTGGTGGACAGGGATGAACCATCTCTATCTGCAGTATTTGGCACGTAATAGATGTGTCCGTCACCTAGATATCATTTTTACTAGAGAAACAGATAAAATACAAGATATACAAATATACAAGAATTTACAAGATTGGCTTACAGTAGCTACCCACAGTCAGATGAAAAAGAGTACAGGGGGTCTGTGCACTAGAGGTGGAAGAATTCAGTTGAAGGTATAGAGCTTACTACAGTGTCCCATGCAAATCCATATCAGGAGGCCAATGTTTCTGCAATGGAAGGCTGAAGGATCTGTGCCAGGAGCTGAAGAGTCTGCAATGGAAGCCAGGAGATGACATCCAAGGTGAAGGCAAAGACTGAAACTCCTCTGAAAAAACAGATGCAGATCCATCCTTCATGTCTTCTTCCACAAGCTGCCCTAGGGTGGGTCTTCTAGGCCACACCCTAGGGTGTGCAATTGCTGAGCCAATTTCGCAGAGCTTCTCTTACTCAAATTGACATTGTCATTCATCACAGTGGGCATTCAGGAAATGTTCAGAAATCAACTAATGAATGAATTAATGCTGTTCAAGTATAGTAAGTCCCCTGCTTAGCAACATTTGAGTTGCCGAACATTCATAGATGAGACCAAATCCGGGGAAGTACCTCATGTGTCTACTGGACCTTTTCACAGTTGTGCTGCTGGGTGCTTACCGTACAATGCGATAGTGTACACAACTACAGTGCTCAGTCAGAGCCCAGGATGTCCAAAAGCAAAAGGAAAAACAGTGGTGATGTGCAGGGGGACTGCTAAGAAGCTCACAGCAATATACATTGTATGTTTGTGTCAAGAGAGCTCTCACTTTGGCTGACTAACAAAGAAATCCGAATTACAGACCTCTCCCAAAATGAAACTCATTCATAAATCAGGGATTTATTGGCTTCAGGTTGTTTCCAACGTCTTGGGTCAGTGTCCATTGTGAAGAGAATTGTATCTTGTTGTGTTTTGTTTTGTTACTAGCTTTTTGAGGAACGGTCTTATTATCATAGTTTAGGCTGGCCTCAGACTCACACACGTACCACCATGTCCAGCAGTAATTGTGTCTTCAGCCATTGATTGAAAGTACATAATTATGTTTAATTCATATCACATTTAAGTGCATTTTTAAAATTTAGAGAACATTTATATATGTCAAAACTATACATGAGTATGAAGTGTTTTTAATTCAGGTCCCAGAAAATGGTTGTATGACAATATCTGGAACACTTTGCAGGTGCACTCAATCAGAATGTGGTGCATAAAATATCTTCAGTTTTTTCAGTAAAGGAACAATTGAACTATCAGATCTTTCCTTTATAAATGTAGTATAACTTCCAATCTCTACTCCTTTATTCAGTATTTTCTGGAATGCTTTCTATGTGCTAAATTCTTTTTAGGGACCTTAGAATTGTCAAAACCTTCCTGTGAAGGATCACCGGGAAGATACTTGCAGTTCCTCAAACTAGGCTTATTCCTCATTTTGGAGGGAATAACACAGCAGAGGAACTATAGAGCCTCTCAGGATGATGTTGTTAGAAATGGCTTCATATAAGATTTGGACTTGTAAAATACTAACTGGAATTATCTAAAATATTAACTAAAAACAACTAAAATGTTAACCTAAATAAACTGTGGAACAGGCCTATATATTGCTTTTTTAAGGACTTCTGGTTGATACTTATTTGGTCTTTGTTGAAATACCTACTGCATAGCTGATTTTCTAGGAGCTAAAAAGCCTTTTAAAAAGTTATTAATGTCTACTAGAAATAGAGTTTATAACATGTAAACATTCTGAGTAAAATATTACTAAAGTGAAAGGTGTATTAATGTGGCACATTACAAAATCTTGGATTCTTTTTCATAGTTATCAGGTAAAATAGCTTTATTTACAATTTTCTTTCCTATTGTAAAAAGCATTAAGAAATCTAGTGTTTAGCTGTGATTTTTTCCAGATGCCTAAATGTTGTAGATGGGGTTATAGTATATTTCTTTCCTCTATTATTTGTCATTTCAGCCACTGTATGATGCTGCTTATCTTACAATGTATAATATCTGCTTCACATCCTTGCCCATCTTGGCCTACAGCCTACTGGAACAGCACATTCACATTGACACTCTGACCTCAGACCCGCGGTTGTATATGTAAGTTGAGTATATAATTAAAACTCCCTCAGACTTTGTAAGTTGTGGGTTTACTTCCTTCTGCAGGTAGGAAGGATACAGAACTGCTCATGTGATTTGATATGGTTTTGTTCTTAGGTTTTAGCTACTAAAACCAGATCATTCAGTACGAAACATGGCATATTTCCTAGCTGTACTTGAATGTATATGAGATATTAAATTTGGAATCACTCATTTCTGCAATATGAACCTACCTTATACTGATGTCTTACAGGAAGATACCATATTTTGACTACCCACCCCTCAGAAAAAATATATATACACACATAAAGATTTTTGGTAGGGATTCTTACCTATAATAGATTGACAAGGTTATATTACCCTCTTGTAAATTGCATTGGTTACAATTAGAAGCATTAGTTGCCCCTTTTTATTAACACTATTCTAAAACTTTTGTTGAATAATTAATTCATCAAGACATTATATTTATTTAGTGTCAGTTGAAAATAGGTCATTTTCTTTATGGATGAGGGAGTTGGCACTAACCCCAGTTGCTTAACCTATGATTTCATTGGATTCTTAGATGGTAAGCCTACAGCTAAGGATAAATATATTCGTTTACAGCAGATTATAATAAGCATTGCTAAATAAGGGGTAGAAAATATAATACAGCGGTTTTGGTGGCTTATTTGTATAAAATGAAAGTGCACAGCATGACTTACAAAATTTACATTTAGCAATTTTTGTATTACACAGATTCATAATTTACTATCATTTAAAATGTATTAAGGAAAATTTCAAGCATACATATAAGTGTAGACAACTTATTTTTTTGTTTTTCTAATAGATAAAATATAAAAACTGTATATAATGCACTTACATTATATGGTGTTTCTTACATTATAATCCCCTCCTGTGCAATAGGATTCCAGAGCCTCTTGAACCTACCTATCTATAACTTACTACTCATCAACCTTTCCCCATTCTTCCCATCCCCTACTGTCCCAGCTGTGGTAACTACCATGCTGCTCTCTACTTCTGTAGGATGAACATTGTTGGTGTTCTATACATGAATGAGATCATGTGATAGTTGTCTTTCTGTACCTGGTTTATTTCACTTACAATGCCCTCTGGTTTCATCCATTTTGCTGCAAATGGGAGTATTTCATTCTTTCTATGTCTGAATAGAATTCCACAGTGTATATGTATCTACCACATTTTCATTATTCTTTCGTCTATTGATAGACACATGGTTTGATTCCATATCTTGGCAATTGTGAGGACTACTGCATCCAACAGGAAATGGAAATGTCTGTCCACCGTACTCATTTCCTTTCCTTTGGATATAGCTCTACTAGTGAGATTGATGGATCACACAGTAGTTCTATTTGTAACATTTGGAGGGAACTCAGTACTGTTTTTCATAATGACTGTACTAACATACATGCCCACTAACAGTGTGCAGGGATGATTCCCTTTTCCCACATTCTTCATAGTACTTGTTACCTTTTCTCTGTATTTAGTAGTAGCCATTCTTGCTGGAGAGGATACCTCATTGTGAGTTTGGTTTGGATTTTACTACTGGTTAGTGATGATGAACACTTTTGTGTATACCTGTTGGCTATTTGTCTTCTTTTAAGAATTATGTATTAAAGTCTATTTTGGTTTTTAAATTGGGTTATTTATTGTTTTGCTATTTTTTTAGAGTTCCTTCTGTATTCTTCATATGCATCCCTTGTCAGATTTATAGTTTACAAAGATTTCCATCCATTTTGTAGGTTGTCTTTACACTCTATTGATTGTTTTCATTGTTGTGCAGAACTTTTTACTTCAATATAGTCTCATTTATCTAGTTTTGCTTTTGTTTCCTGTTCTTTTGGAGTCTTGTCCAAAAAATTCTTGATCATTCTAATGTCCTAAAGCATTTCCCCTATGGAAAACCTTGTTTATAAAAGGAACTTCTCTGTTCTTACCACTTAGCTTTGAGAACTGTCAGTTTATCAACAAACCTGTTCTATTAGTGACCTACTTACACTATCACAGGTTTATTTTGAAGCACATAACAAAACTGTATAAAATAGTTATTTCAGTTTGTATGTCTTAAAGATAATGATCTAAAAATATCTACTTTATCACATACACCTAACAAGTCCTTAATATCATGACATATCTAGTCAATGTTCAAATTTCTCCAACTCACTAATTTTTAAAAATTTAATTAGTAGATATTTGCAGTGTGTAATGATTGTATTCAAAATTATGGGAATTGGGACTTGTACCTAACATGTCTGGATTTTTTTATTTGCCCTTTCATACCTTGCTTCTTTGAATCAGGACCCAAGCTCAGATCTAAGGTCTATCTATACATGGCAGTTGGGTAATATGCTTTTTGGGTTTCTGAATCTGTAAGTTCACCTTGCAATTTATTTGTTGACACAATCTGGTCACTTATGTTGTTAAATTTTCCCAATCTAGAGTTTGCTGGTTGGCTCTTCAGAGTATTGTTCTTCTGATTCCTGCATTTTTTGTAAGTAGATAATTAGACCTAGAGGAGAATCATAGAACCCTTGATAGAAGTTTTACAGAACTCATATCCCACACCCTTTTTGAAAAGAGGAACTAGGGCCCAGAAATGACTTAGCGAATGACACAGAATATAAGCAGAGGCAAAATGTAGCTCAAAATGCAGTTCCCCCAGCCAGGTGTAGTGGCCCTTGCCTATAATCCCAGCATTTTAGGAGGTTGAGACCAGAAGATTACAAGTTAAAGCCGAGCCTGAGTTCCTGTCTAAAGCAAAGAAACAAACAAAAGAATGGGTTGAGGATATAAGTACCTCCCACATACACGCACAGTCAGTCCTGATGACCAGACCCGTGCTGTGTGCCACAGCCCAATTGTTTTCAAATATTATTTTAACAGTAGCGATCTGCCAATAATCACTAAAAATGAAACAGTACTACACCTGCTAGAAGTTGAGGAGGGCCTTAAGAGTATCCCTCCTGTTTAGTGCCAATAAGAACCCTAACCATCTGAGTTCAAATCCTGCCTTTGTCACTTCTGGGTTTCTTGACGAGGATATGCATCTTTTTCATTTTCAGTAAAATATGGGCAACAGTAGCATCTAGTAACAATAGTTTTGTAGGGTTTAAATGAGTCATTACATACAAAAGAACTTAATAGTGCCTGACACATAGTAAGTTTTCACTAGATGGTAGCTATTAATGTTACTCTAATCTCTACCTCCACATACTTTCCAGGCTGTGCTGAGCATTTATATAAATTTAGAAATGTGAAATCTTGAAAAAAAACTGTAGGGTACAAAATATTATAAAGGTTTCCATGTAGTTTTAGTTATTGCACTGTAGGGGTACATCATGAATTATTGGACAGTTTAGTGTAGAGTATACTTGCCACATCTGATGCTAAAACAAAGACCGTGGTATGTATGTATTGCCCAGCCCAAAGTGCAGCTTGCTTCCCTAACCCTGTACTTCTAAGTACTTATTGCCTCCTTTGATCAGATATCCTTTCACTAGACTGTACATTGCTCTGTTACTCTAACTGCTCCTTTGTAAACACAAAGCCTAGTCTATCTGCAGGTGACTGTCTCTGCAGTGTATCACTTAATTTTAGCAGTGGCATTGTGCAGTATGTTATAGACTCATCTTTGGGGGTTTGTTGACTCAGACATTTCCAAATGCATTGACATGAAGCAAGACATAATTGAATTGTTTTCATATTTTTAAGAGAAATTTTAAAATAAACTATATATCTGTTCAGAGAATGGGTGTAAGTTGTTTCTTCTACAACTTGAAAAGGCAAAAGAAAGGGTTCTGATGTACCTGCTGCTTGTCAGTATATGGAAATGCTCAGGTCTGTGCTGCTGGTCAGCCGTTCCCCAGGTTGTGGTTTTCATTCATGCTTTTCTTGTTGAGTGCCCTATTCTGAGTTTTCAACAGCTTTTTCATTCATCTGAATAAAGCTAGAAAGCCTACCCTGTAATCCAAAATCCTATGATATCCCTGCCATGTTCGTACTTTATATAGTCCCTCCCATGGTCTGTAAAGACAGGAACCTCTCCCTGCTTTTGCCTTCTTTGTCTCAGCCCACGCAAATAGCTCAAAAGCCACATTATCTGGCAGTTGCTGGGCACTCCTTGCAAGGATCTTTAGAGAGGTGCCTTCCCTTTAGTTGCCTTGGAAACATGGCTTACTGCCTCTGGGGAGAGCTTATTTCTGTGAGTAGCCATCTCTTTCTCCTGCCATTTTTCTAGGACAAAACAGCATCTTCACAATTTCAGATTCCTGCATGTACCTGGAAATCCTAGTAGGTAAAAGTTACATAACTTCTATGTTTTCAGAAACTTCACAGTACTCAATACCAACTGGACAAGAATTGGTTGTATTCACATTATAAAGGTGCTAGTACAGCCCAGTTACATTCACAGTAGTGTCAATAACAGGTGTATTATTTGAGTAATTTGATGGGTACCGTTTAATAACTGTTCAGAGCAGTTTGAAATAGAAACCAAGAGAAATTCATACACAAACACATCTTTCTGAAGCTCCATTTTATTAGAATTGGCAGTTTTATTTCACATTCTGACTTGGCCTAAGAATATTCTACTATTTTTGATAGATTTTAATCTGTCCAGTTGCTATTTATCAGAGTATCATTGTACAATTCTAAACATGATTTTATTCACTGGAAAACAAGAAAGGACTCCCTACAACCTAAGAAATATTAAGTTTCCAAGAACACATGATAAAAGAAATATTTTAACAATAGTAGCTGGAAATCTTGATAGCACAGTTGAGAACATACGCTTTGAAGTGCGTTTAGGACTGTATATTAGCTCTCTTACTGAGTAAACTTTGTCATGATGCTGTAATAGTGGTTCGCTCACTCTACTGTGCCTTGGAATACCTTGGAGTACTTTAAAAAATGTCCTGATACTCAGATCATACCTCATGCCACTTAAGTCAGAATGAGAATGAGAACCAGTCATCAGTAATTTTAGTTGACATATAATATTTGTATTTACTTATGGGATATAGTATTATAATTCATTGTACATATATAACATATAATGATTAAATCAGGATAATCAGCATTTCCATCACAGATATTCACTGTGCTAGAAATCTTTAAACTTCTCCTGTAGATATATTGAAGTGTCTATTATAACTATTATAGACAGTGGTTACTGTACTGTGCTATAGGATATTAGAACTACTATTCCCTACCTCTGACTATATTTTGTTGCCCGTTATCTGTCTGCACTCTCACTCCTGTCCTCCCCACCTCTTCCTAGCTTTTAGTGACCTCTCTCCTACTCTGTGTTTCTCTATGATCTACTTTTTAGCTTCCCTACATGGTTATGGACATGAGATATTTAACTTTCAGGCATTGTTAGACTTCATGGATCCTCTGGTTATTATGATTTGCGTTGAAGTTTAGGAACCAGTATGTGGTATAATTTAAAAAAAAAGTGTTTATATTTTTAAAAAGTACACTGAAAGACACATTGCTGTTAATCTCCCTGAATACTCCCCCTTGCTTCTAACACATATCTCATCCTCCTTGTCACTTTCTGAAGTCTTTTTTTGTGTGTCTTTAGTTACATTGCCGTGGTTGCCTCAGCGCACTGAATCAATTCAAAACATTTATCTCTCATGGTCATTTTGACTTTGTGGGAGAGCCAGAAGTCACACAGTGCCAGATTGGGTGACTAAGGTAGGCGAGGTCACACCATGCTTTTATGAGCTTGTGTTTCCATTGGCTGGCACTCAGCAGTGGCATTCATTGTATAGTTTGATCACATTCATATATTATACCTTTCTAAGGCTATTTGTTATTTGTTAATGAGAGTAATAATACCTATCTTGTAATTTTTATGTGAATGCAAATTGCTTGCTATACACCCAGTTCCTGCCATAATAATTAATCAGCAAGTGGGAGCCGGTTATTACTGATGGTGTTACTAGTATCAGTGCCCAGAATTGTAGAAGCATTGTGACAGTTTACTCAAATATCTCAGTCAGGAGGTGATTACATGAAGATCAGCTTTCAGCTCAGTCTGACCCTTTACCAGAAATCTTTCAGTTAATGAGGGGTAGCCCCCTCTATTATAAGAGGATCAAAACCATGCCTACCTTTGCTATTTCACTGTACCTGTAAATGAGCAGCTCACAGAAAGTTATTAACCTGTTTGTTTTCCCCTTTTTCTCAACAGGAAAATTTCTGGCAATGCCATGCTACAGTTGGGCCCCTTTTTATATTGGACATTTCTGGCTGCCTTTGAAGGGACAGTGTTCTTCTTTGGGACTTATTTTCTTTTTCAGACTGCATCTCTAGAAGAAAATGGAAAGGTAAAAAGAATGTCACTACATCTTTTGGTATTAGAAGCATGACTTTCTTCGATGGGCAGTGGGTCTGTATTACACATATTCTTGATATAATTTCCAATCTGTTTTTCTTAAAATACAGTATATAGTTCTCATAACTTCTTTAAAGTAGTGTAGGTATTGAAGGAAGCAATTACTTCTTGTGCATGACTAATTAGAGAGCTGATATGCAAACTCGCTGGAAACTTTGGCTGTGATTTTTACTAGTTGAACAGAGTTCTTGGAATGTGTGCAAAGCACTTTTTCCATCTTAATGAAAAGTATGACCCCACTTATTCTTGCTCATAGTGGCCTTCCATGTTTGGAACTGAAGTGGGTAGTGGCTTATCTTTGAATTGTACCAGGAAGTGAAGAAAGGGAATTCTTTCTTTCCTTCCTTCTCCTCCAAATTGAAGCATAGTTTTCTCCAGAAAGGCTGGTCTGGTCCTGCCAGTGCCTTTCCAGCAAATGCCCTTACCAGTCAGCAGCTGCACTGGGATGATTTTACCTGGGCTGTACTTTAGGAGAGAATTACTGATGGGGACAGGAGAGGTCTTCTACAGCCTGCAAAGAGAAACTGAACAAATGGCTTTGCATGCTGCTTTCACTATGTTTTCCTTTACCCATTTCTGCTTTTCCTGTTTTATGATCATTCTTTGTAATCATAGATGAGGCAAAGCTAAGGTTCAAAGATAATTTACTGAGTACAGTATCTATGTCTGGACCCTGCACAGTTAGGCTTAGGGAATTATGACACTTAGGGAATTTGAATGCTACTTTGAAATTAGTTACTGCAGTCAAAACCTCTCTAACTTGGACTACCAAATATCAGTTTAGTATGAGTCATAAAAAACATTAATTACAAAGTAATTGTTGGGGAGACGCAGATCTACTTAAGAATAGATAAGATACATTGAGCACTTGCCAAGGAGAGTGAGTGTCCTGCTGAATCTTGAATGTTCTTGGGAAAGTCTTTCCAAGTTGCCTTTGCCCATCAGTAAGAAGGGATTCAGTTTTTTTTTATTTCTTGGGACCCTTTAGCTTTATAACTGATTCTGAGATTGTCACTTTTTATTTTCACATTTAGCATGTAAATTCTATATAGCTGACTGCTACTTACCAAGAATTTGCTCTAGAATGTGCATATACTCTCCTGTGGTCTCTTGGCAGCAAATGATAATGATTCATTTGTTCAGTAAATGTCCTAGGTGGTACATAAGAAGCACCAAGCCAATCTTTACCTGATTATCTATTTTGAGGTCAGGAAGTCCAACTTAATAAGGTTTTACTGTAGATATCATCATCCTTCTAAGTGTTAAAATTATAATAAATGTAAGAACTGGTATCAACAACTAAACATAACACCCATATGTGATTTGATCAAATCTTTTTCTTGCTTCTATTAACTTTAATATATTTTGTTTTTATTTTTTAAAAACCTTTTACATCTCATTTTCTGTTTTAATGTTATGCATTCAGATCTTGACAGCGTTTGGTAAGCATATGTGCCATTCATTGCCATCGTTAGGATTTATATGTGTTACCTGCTTTTCTTTGATGTGCACATACGAACAGCTCTAGTATTCACAGTCAAAGAATTAGACTTATTTTTCAAATGTGAGTTGATTTGTCTGCAAATTATATGTGAGAGTTTTAGTTATAGGAGAAAGCACATATCACATTCTTTAGAGACATGAATTATCCAAATGACTTGTGATGAACATTGCCATTAATGGAATAGCTTGGTTTTTGGTTTGATTTGGTTTGGTTCTTTCCCTGCCTTTATCAAAACAGTGAGTTCTCTCTTTGATGGTGCATGGAATAACGGAAATAAACCCTACAACCACAGATGTTATATGGTTATCCATGAAAATATAGGGGCGCAGAAAATGCAGTATTGTGACCTGATCTTATTGATGAGATATTTCCCTTAAATAATTCATACAGAAACCTTCCACAGTTACATACAGGATTAAACTTGGCTTTTCACATTTTGAAGCAAGCTTATATACTCATGGCCTATGTAATTGTTAAATGTTTTTCAGGTCTATGGAAACTGGACTTTCGGAACCATTGTTTTTACAGTCTTAGTATTCACTGTAACTCTGAAGGTTAGATTTTTATTTATTCAAATCTAGTTCAAACCATTTTCATCTAATCCTAGTATGTTATTTTAGTCTGCTAATCTTTATTTTTGTTGCTGTTTTTTATTCAAATCTTTGCCTGAATGCTTACTAAAAAGTATATGATGTTTAAAGAAGGATAAATTGAGACATAAATTGGGTAAATGGATGCAACCTGAGACCATCCTCATAAGTGAAATAAATCAGACCCGCATGTTTAAATATTGTAATGTCTTCCTGGTATGAGAAACTGAAAGAGTAAATAAGTTCTAAAGTGTACAGTAGATGTTGTGAAACAGGAAGAAATTGTTCAAAAGGAAAAAGGAACTAGGATGGGTAAAAGGGGAAAGGACAGTAAAGAAAAGGGAAAGAATGCAAGTCAGTTGCACTATTAGTGTCTCTTAGTTCCTTAGAAAGGAAGGTTTGAGCTGGGCGTGGTGGCCCACACCTGTAATCCCGGCACTCAGGAGGCTGAGGCAGGAGGATTGTTGCAGGTTTGAGACCAGCCTGGGCTACAAAAGTGAGCTCAAGGCCAGCCTGAACTGCATAGGGACACCCTGTCTCAAAAAGACCCCCCCACACACACACAAAAGGGGAAGGTTTGTGCTAATATCCACTGGAGAAATTTTTATGACCATTTTTTGTTCCCTGAGCAACTTCTTTCAACGTAACAACATGTAATACATTAATCATTGTCATTCTCCTATTATCTTGTTATGAAATTTTGTTTTACCTTTTTTCCATAAAAAGGTATATGATGTTTAGGATTTTGGCATTTGTATATTCTTTGTGATCCATTTGTTTCTAATATATTGTCTATTCTTTCTATTTTGTTTTACTGTTAAATAAGAATCAAACAGCAATCTGTTCCTTCTTCTGTTTTTAAGCATTTTTATGATAAATGGCATGTGAGCTCATATATGTGTAAGTTTCCATGTAAGGTACTTGAGTCTTCTTTAAAATTGCACATATGTTTAAGAACCCCTGGCCTAAAAGTAATTTGAGTATTTAAGACAGTTTAAATAGATACTCATCAGCAAGAGATGTGTGCAAGAGTTTGGTAATAATAAAATTTTGTGACATGCATTAATCACTGAAATTTACCACATTAGTGAGGAAGTACATAAGGATGTACAGCAGGTCATTGAGACTGACCTGGGAATCATATAGTGCTGTGAAGCCTCATAAAGCCTTGTTGAATGCTACCCTTGAGGCTCATTAGTTGAGACTACTTTATAATTGAAAGCATTATCAAATTTTTGGACCATTCCATAAACACCTCACATGGTATCTAATAATGAATACTTCTAAATGAATTTCAGCATGCCCAGTGGTCAAACAGAATTTAGAAGTAGAATTTTCATAAGACCTCGCTTACCATTTTTTTTTTCAAAACGTTTGTTCCTGGTTCATTTTTCATAGCAAATATGTTTTCAATGCTCATCTATTTCTGTGATATTTTAAGATTTTAAAGGAAAATGTTACAATTCATCTTGCTTTAGCCAGTTAATAGCTGTGTGTCCTTGGGCAAATGACTTCACTTGCTTGTGCATCAGTTTCTTCTTTTTCAAACTGGAGATAAGAGTATAGTAGCACCTTCTCACCTCAGAGTCCTTGTGAGTAGTCATTCAGTGCATACACATAAAGCACTTAGAGTGCTGTCTGACTTATAGAGTATGTTCATTGTAGTAGATGACTAGTTGTTACTTACGACTATGCTTCACAGGGTCATGATTTCAAATGGAAGCTTCTCCCCTCTTTTTTCTCATGGCATGGCATATGTGCTTAGGCTTCCAGTTGCCCTTCATAGTTAAAGTGAGCTTTACTGTAGCATATTTCATATATACCTTAGAAGACATCCATTCCCACCCCTCTTTAGATGAATATGGTAACGTTTTCCCTAGCACTGTGATGGATGGGAATTTAAAAGTGGGTTGTGTGGATAGTGTTGTCAGCATCCTCTTTATGAATGAGAACATACTTGAAAACCCCAGGTCTCACAGTCTGAGAACATGATTATTGCTCACTATAACCTGAAGAAATTAAAATCTAGAGCAACTGAACATTTTATTAATTTAACGGAATACATAAGGGTTTTTTTTGGTGGTACTGGGGATTGAACTCAGGACCTTGTGCTTGCTAGGCAGGCGCTTATTCCACTGAGCTATCTCCCCAGCCCCTGAATACATAAGGGTTTTACAATTAAAAAGACACACTACATAGGAAGGCCCATGATCTGTTACTACATGATGTAAGAGGTTGCCTTTATACTTAAGTGACTCTTCATCTGTTTTGTTTGAGCTTTCATGGCATGTGTCTATACTTTTTAGCTACCCTTTCCCTCCCCTGCTGCTTTTTAGCATACCTACCTCTTCCAGCTAGGCCTCCTCCTTTTGCCTTCATCTACTGCTCCCATCTCCTATTTGCCACCACTCCCTGAGGACTTGGGTCTCCAGCCTCCTCGATATTACCATTACCTCAGTCCTTGCCCATCACCCAGTACTGAGGTAACTGCAGGCCCACACCTACTAGCAACTTGGCTTGACCACATCTCCCCACCTGTACTATAGGGCTCATAATGCGGAGCTTGGCTTTTTCACCTTAACTCTCTGAAAAGGCCAGATTCTTTTGTTCTTTTAGTTCCACTCTCCTCCATATCCCTGGTTATAGTTAGATATTCCCATAGGTATAGTAGTGTGTACAAGTTGTAAGATTATCATAATGTATTACTTAGTGTAGTTTGTGCCCATCATGAAATCTGTGTCATATCTTTTCAGCTTGCCCTGGATACTCGGTTCTGGACATGGATAAATCACTTTGTGATTTGGGGTTCCTTAGCCTTTTATGTATTTTTCTCATTCTTCTGGGGAGGAATTATTTGGTAAGCATGTGCAAGCGATATGTAAATATGTATGTATATGTACATTGTATATGTACACATTCATTGTATTTTTAAAATTTTGATTATTTAAGATGGCAGCTCCTCAACATGCTCATGAGGGCAGAGCCATAATTCATGTATCTCACTGCTGGGCAACTCTGATTTGAACTTGATTCTCCCATTGGTTTGAACCACTGCTGGTACGTGAAAAAAATGTATGCTGCTCTGGCCACAAAAAAAGCCAAATGTGTTACTACATTTTGCACACTCTGTACAAATCAGCCACCTGTATGTATAAACTGTTTTAAAGAAATTTATGAATACAAATAAATTTAAGTTTAATGAAATAAACTTGATGACTTATAGTAATTTTAATTGGTATGAATAGTATTAATATTTATGTTTGGACAGGAATTATTCAAATTCAAGCAACTAAATAAGCTTGGTTTGTTCATAGACTTCTTATTAATATTACTAGTAAAAGCACCAATAAAAGTGTCTGGTTACTACCGGTGTACAAGCTCCCCAATGGGGCAATCATGCATCATCGATGGTTCAAGCCCCGTAATGGAACAGTCATGCATGTACCACCAGGTGGCTCATGCTGGCAGGAATGTGTTAATGTTAATTGGACTAGAGGTTACTTATAGCTTGTGATGCTGCTAATTTCAAGTGAAATTTCAAATACGGGGATATAGACTACATGATTAGTCAGAAGACCTCCCTTTAGTAGCCCCTGTCCAAATCTTTCAATTGAAGGTGGGAAACATGTCTCTGTGAAGTTAAATTCATTTCTAGTATGACCTCCCATGTAATTTTCAGTAGAAATTTCTACTGAATATGTGGGCCAATACGCATTATTTTCTGTTTGGACTTTATTCTTTCTTTGAAGAATACAATTATCTCTTACTATGCTCAAGTCCTTTATGTATAAAGTGGTATAACATGTGCATGTAAGCCTGCATATTGTGGCCTTTGAATTGATTAAGGACATTGAGGCAGCCAGGATAGCACAACTAAATACATGAAAGAGAAACTTCCAGAAGGGCTTCTAGAAAGAACAGTATGGTAAGTTTGTTTTAAGTAAGGCATAATATTTTGAGGTAGATTAATGGCAGTGTGTCTTTCATTATAATTATTCAAACTTAAATACTATTTTTTCAGTCACATGACTTGATATAGTTAATGTCTATAAGTAACACAGCTTCCTTTTTTATATATTTGTTATTATGACCTTTATGAATAAGGACAAGTGACCTGTAGGCCTCAGTTTGGATGCGCCTGTACTGTGTCATGATAGACCATACCTTCTGTCCCAGATTCAAGTACAGTGATGGATGGACACATAAGCTGTGGTTAGAGGAATAGATCGTAGGACTTGCATCTCCTTTCCTTACTTCAAAGAGCCTGTTTTGTTTTTAAAATGTCAAAGTTGTTTTCATTAATCAGCGTCTTCCCCTCTAGAAGAATGATGGTGCTAGGGAGCATAGATAAAGTAAGCGATGGGGTGAGATTCCAAGAAGACGTATTTTCACTGCTTTAAGCAAACTCTTCCGTACATATAAAACATTTTTATCACAGAGATGTGAGGACTATGTTTAGGTCCCTTGATATTGAAACTGTTTTGAAAAGCTTGTTTACTAAAAGCTTTAAGAAAGAAAAATCTGAAAAATGTAATCACTTTAAGAAAGTATCAGTTCCAAAATGAATAATTACGGCATGTATTTAGACCCTCTATAGATAATGACTGAAAGTGACAACACTGATAACCAAACGCATGATAAAATTGTATGTCTGCCCACAGTGCTATAATGAATCTATGTAGTCAACATTTGAAAATTACACAAAATTTCTACAAGAATAAAATGTTTCTAGCAACCTAAAGAACTTTCTAACCATTTCTATAGAAACTTTCTTACTGATTAATAATGATTAAGACATTGTCATACCGTTTATGTCCTTTAATGGTACTTACTAAAAATTAAATTCAGTAGTCTGCCCTTAACCATGATTTTACTTTTTGAGGTTTCAGTTATTCACAGTCCGAAAAGCATAAATGGAAAATTCTAGAAATAAGCATTTTGTAACTTTGAAATTACACATTTTTCTGAGTCATGTGATGAAATCTTATGCTGCATGGGTCTGTCCTTCTTACAGACAATCTACAGACATACAGGCATACCTTTACCCAGTATATCCAGGCTGTGTAGACCAGATGCCCATTGTTTAGTTAGTTGCAGTCCCTTACCAAATCAGCGGTTCTGGTATGACAGTGCTTCTGTGTAAGTAACCCTTATTGTACTTAGTAATAAGTCCCACAGCATGAGTATGATAATACTGGCAACTTCACTGCAATAAACTGTTATAATATTACTAGTTATTGCTAATCTTTTCCTCTACTTTATAAATTAAACTTTACCTAAGTGTGTAATGAAAAAGCAGTAAACAGAGTTTGGTACTATGTAGTTTTAGGCACCCATGGGGGATCTTGAAACACATTCCTCATGGATAAAGGGGGAATAAATCTATTTTTTTAATTTTGTTCCCTGAAATGCGGGCCTTAAGAAGTGCTTTGACTAGAAGCAATGTAAAACTTAAGTTGAATGCTAATTGTAACTGATGTCTCTGTAAATATTTTATCCTGAGGCATTGAGATACCCTCTTTTCAGGTTGGCAGGGAAAATGATGTCTGAACCTAAACCTATCCTAACAATAATACTGCCTTGTTGCAAAGCCACATAGATGTCATGGAAGGAAAAACAGAACACAAAATAGAGATATTAATCAGAGTATTGTCAGTACAATGCAAAGGAGCACCCTATGGCTAGCTGTCACTTGTCTCTTAGACTTTTGGTATGGCTTAGTTGACTGCTTAGAAAATATTCAAGGTGCTTTTCAGAATTAGAATGAGGTGGAGTTCTGCATCAACCTGTTTAGCACATACTTTTACTTAATATGTATTTGCAGATGAAAACAGTAGATTCATCTCATTGCTGAGATATTATAAGCTCTCTAGTCCCTTTTGTATTTACATAGGATTTATTTTAGGGGAAGTAGGTATAAAAATGCCTTTTAAATTTATGAAGAGCACAAATCTTATATTAAGAAGTCGGTTGAAATAAAATGCTTCTTAGGATAAAAATTAACTATCGTTTCTCTTGTATATCTTTAAAGCTCCAGAATTTTTAATATACATAAATATTCACCAATTGGCAGCTTTATAATTGATTGCCTGATTGTTTTGAAACAGATAGATTTTATTATTTTTCCCCCTTTTATTCTCATTCCTTTTCTTTCCAAACATTTGGTAAGTGAAATTGGTTTATTCCTTTCAGAGCATTCTAAAGAAAATTATATTAACATATATAAAAATTTTTAAATATAAAAGTTTCAATTAAAGTTATTTTCAATTGATAGCAACTGATTGATAGCAATTGATAGCAATTGACAGCAACGGATTGATAACAACTTTCCACTGTGTATTTTCTTTCTATTCCAGGCCTTTTCTTAAACAACAGAGAATGTATTTCGTATTTGCTCAAATGCTGTCTTCAGTATCTACATGGCTGGCCATAATTCTTCTAATATTTATTAGCCTTTTTCCTGAGATTCTCCTAATAGTATTAAAGAATGTAAGAAGAAGAAGTGCCAGGGTAAGAAATAAGTTTATGTTATAATCTAATTCTTGGAAGGGGCTTCAGTATCTGCCATGAACTGAAAACCTCATTTAGAGAATTGCATTAGTTACAGCATGTTAAACCCCTCCTTACAGGTTCATCACTTAATTTCCTCTTCTGCATAAAAAGTATAGTAAAAACTTCGTTATCCAATGCAGGTGGTAAGTAGATTCCTTAATAGTGTTCTATGTGACCTTTAGTAATCCATATGGAGTATCTCATATCTCATATACTCCCTATGGAATTTTAAGAGGAAAAAATGATTTTATTTTGTATTTAGCTCAGAATTTTTACACCAGGAATTTCCACACCAACATTTCAGCTTGAACCTTAGAAATTTCCCTGTGGGCTGTTTGCAGATTTTTCTTTTCAGTTGGTGATTCTAATATGCTTCTTTCAAACCTTTCCCCATCCTTTAATTATAGTGCTGCTTAATCTCTGTGTTGCTTCTAGCCCTGTCTGTACCACAGTATATTTGAACCAAAGACAATTCCATGGATGTGATTTCTACATCCTTTCCATTCTAAACATATTTTAAATATTCAGCCTTTTTTGAGTGTTTTTATTTTAATCTATTAAAATTATATAAAAATGAAATAAAATTATAAATTTCCATTGGGATTAAAAGTTATTTCCCTCAGTTACATTATTTGATATCTTTTGAACATTTTTTTAAAAGCCTATAAAGTGGAAAGAATAGATTATCCTGGAAAGTAAAACTTCTGGCACATCTGACAACAAATAAAGTAAATGTCATATTCCTGCCAATACTAGTTCATATTGCTAAGACAAACCCCTCTTCATATTGACACCAACTAGGTCTTGTAACCCCTCTAAGGCAGTTTCTTCAGGACATTTTCTAAGCCATGACTAATGCATGTATTTGATCAAACTTGCCGACCAGTTATTTAGTCATAAAACTGGCATGCCACAGTTTTTGTCTATTGAATTAATAGAATCCAGTAGTTGACATTATGCAGCATGAGCATCTGAAATTACTACAGTAGGAAATTTTTAAAGTGATTAAAAGTGTAAAAGAGGAACTATCTGTAACAAGTCAGTGTTAGCCTCATTCAATAGTAATAGAACTGTGAGTGCATAAGCTACATTGTTGGTATACAAGGCCAATCGATGTATAGAATTGCACTGAACTTCATGCTTCTGTTAGCTTTCTGGGCAGGAACTGGGCACAATGACATTAGCCTAAAGATGGTTAGTTCATTCTTTAATCCTTCTGGTAGACCTTTAACTCCCTCTGTCCTGGTTTTAGTTTTAGGATGCAAAGTAGTATTTAATCATGTGATTATACTACAGTCATTTGAACAACTTGGTAGAACAAGTTTTTCCAATTGATTCAAGTGGCAATTTACTTGTATATGAAGCCAAATAAAAAACGTTGAAGTGAGAAATAGCTTGGTACTTTCATACAATGGAAAATTTGTAAAGGAGCATCTCTGAGTGACTCTTCCATTCTCTTTATTTGGGAGTTCACTTTGAGGTGCTCGTAAATGCTTTTCTGATTTGGGATAATGGAGCACATGTTAAATAATGGCTCACACCAACTTCCTGCTCTAAAGATGATACCAAATTCTCAAAAAGCAGAACCTTCAAATATATCATCTTCTTGCTTAGGCCTTCTCTTTTAAAAAATTAGATAATGTTTGGAAGTCACATTTTATATAGGTTATTGATTGGATGGATGCTACTAGGAGCTCACAGATAAATATTTCTTAAAGCATTTTCTTTCCCTGCAAACAGCAGATTGAAAATTTCTGTTGAAATTATTGAGTTCTGCTGAAAGTAGGGAGTTCTGGCTCCCCTTTTCACTTTGCAGCATAGAATGTTGCCAGGGGCTGCCAGAATCAAGTTTATCATGGATTATATCCACTATAGGAGGAATTCTATTGACTGTGCTATAGCTTGCATGCTAATGTGCTAGAACAACCAGGAAATTTTCCATAACCATTTTCATTCATTCAATCATTCATTCATTTGTTTCTACCCTAACTGAACCAACCAATAAATATTTGTTGAACCGCCTACTGATGAACATCTCTCTTTATATCCAATGTCTGAAAAACCATTTAGTTTTTCAGACTGTGTGGGATTTTGAGAGTTGCAAATGAGGCAAAACAGTTGTCAGCACTCAGCAGTGCTACCTCTTTTTTTTGTGTGTTAGAAAATGTAAGAGCAAAGTAGTATATATGAATGCATAAAGGCCATCTGAAACATGGCAGCCATGGCTATTCTCATGAAGTCACATACACAGTATTTATATAATGCTCTGTTTGGCCATATCAAAAATCTAGAGTCCAAATTCTAAATAAAGGGGAATGAGCATCTAATTTTCTTAGCGACCAAAGGTCTGACATTATGAATGGCTTTCTATTTTGTTCAGTGTTCCTTGCTAAGGCACTGGCTTCATTTTAGAAAGGCAAAAGATGCTTTTATACCCTGACAGCCTCCAAGTGGAGTAAAATACTTCTCCCTATCAATAGTAGAAGATGCCGTTTACTTCAACCAATAAACGTCCTAGCCACTATATACATAGCCAGAAATGCCTATGGTGGGTAGGCTGCCAAAGCTATCCTCATTATAACATTTGAGAAGGGAGCCAAGCCATTTATAGTCAACAAGTATAGAAGCCACCTTATGTTGAATTCTATTCAATTCACTATACATTGCCTCAGGGTCCACTATGAATTGGCTACTATAGTGGGTGCTAGGAATTCAGAGATGAATCAAGCATGGCCCCAGCTCATAAGAAGGTCTCCTCCTTGAGTGAAGCTACAAAGGGCATTCATATGGAATCCTTCTGTACACAGGTATAAAACTGAATAGTAGAATCAGTTTTATGGCTTGTTATAACACAACCAAGCTATTTCAGGGTCCAAGTCACTCACTAGCTGTGGAAAAGGCTAGCATGGCAGCCTCCAGCACTGCTGAGATCTGTCAGTGATGCTTACATCACAAAAAATTCTGTCTTCGAAGTAAGGCTAAGTGTTTAACTCAAGGGTTGCAGTTTAGCATGTACTCCCTAGCTAAATTTTCAGCATAGCCCCATTTTTGATAACTGTAGAGCTTTTTAGTTTTTAAAGTGACAAAGTTGCATAGTCATGCTGCTGACAGTGTCTGGTGAAACTCATTGAGCATTGAACAGTGCAACAGCAAGATGCCACTTCAAAGGGAGACTGCACTTTAGGATTCTTGGTATTTTAAGAAGCTATGTGCCCTCTAAGCACAGTTGTTGCTTGTCTGTAAATCATTGAAATATATCTGGAACTTCTAGTCCCGGTAGTAAATACCACTTCATATTTACTGTGGGGAAATTTTCCAGATGTGTTTATGTAATTTTTTTCTCGTATAACCTACCACAATCAAAAAGACAGGCTTAATTTTTGCCTGCCAGACATGGGAGGGCTCATCTAAAGGAACGGAGCCAGCAGCATGGCTGTGCCTAGCATGGGATGATGGGATGTCTGCACAAACAGAAGTTTTCCACTGTGTAGGGGAGCACTTTTGGAGTAGCAGCCAGAGAAAGGAAGAATGTCAGCCGTCTGAGCAAAATTCCTGGAGAAAGCACTTGGAAAGTTTGGAAAATACTACTTATTATTTTAAAAATAATGGTAGTGATGACTATTACTCTAATACTTACAGTATCATGTACAATCATAGATCAGAGACAATAGCTCTGTGATCTGGATTAGACAAAAATAAAGTCAAATTCTAACGTTGTGGCTGTTGAGATGGACCTTTATCCATTTACCTCTTTGACATACTGCTAGTTTAGCTGGTATCAAAGCTCTCTAGGTGACTGCAGAGGAATGTAGAAATTCCATATTGTTGTAGCTCATTATTTCCAGTCTTTTTCACCCCCCCGCCACAGTACCAGTTGCTAGTTACATCAATTTGTTAATGCTTTAGCTACTTTTTGTGCTTTCTACTGCCTTCTGTACTTTTTTTTTTTCCTTTATAAGTAGTTTAACACCTAATCTGTTAACTCCTAAAATTTCTACTTAGAATTGTTTTATCTCTGGTGGTTGGATACAAGTTTTTGAACACACCAAAATGTGCTTATAGTTGCAGTGTTAAATAGGCTTGTACTTTTAACACAGGGGTGGGAAGCTTAGTATCTTGTTAATTTTGTTGCAGGATCTTTTTGCCCACAAAAATAGGAGATAGAAACAATTCAAATTTTTTCTCAGAAACTAAAATATTTCTTTCTGTAGCTTTACCAACTAGTAATTTGTATGTTACCAACATGTTACCACCTTCCTTTAAGCTAAAATATGAACAGGAAAAGTGTAGTTATGTCAAAACATGAATAAATGGAAATACATGTATGCCTTTATTAGTTTGTTTATGAAACTATGGTAGACATATACTACTTTAGCTGGGTTATTTCCTCCTAAGCCTGTTTCCTTAGTCACAAAGAAGGTAATAGAGATAGTCTTGATTAACAGAGTTGTTTGACTCATCCTCACTGGTAACCACTCATTATTCGATTTTGTTGGGACAATGCAAAAACCAAGTCTGTAAATTACCATATAATTTCAGGCACAGCTTACAAAAGAAACAATAATACCTTAGGGTTTTTAATTCAAAGGTCATCAATTTTGAATTTTTTTCGGGGTGTTTTAAAGGAACAATTTTGACTTTACCTAAGAAAAATTGAGCCTACCTTTCTAAAGATGTAAGGAAAAATGGGGATACCTATGGAATTATGTAAAACAAAGTTAGACATGAGTTCAGAGGCAAATGGGACTTTGGTGTCACCAAATATTTTCCCATTATTTAATCGTGATTAGATTTTTAACCTGCAGCTGCCCAAGGATGGTCAGTTCCTTTGTAATATATCTGTGGGATTAGATGGGGGAGATAGTTACCAATCAAGAATTTGGTAATTGGTGATGAGGTCTGAACATAGCTCTCTGGCCAATAGATTTTGAATGAATATAGGGTAGTGAATTGGTGATTAGACT
Source organism: Dinomys branickii (assembly GCA_004027595.1). Lineage (NCBI taxonomy): Eukaryota > Metazoa > Chordata > Mammalia > Rodentia > Dinomyidae > Dinomys > Dinomys branickii. The sequence goes on from PVLD010018964.1 coordinate 25,943, forward strand.
TTCTTAATGAAAGGCATATTTCATAATTATTTTATCCAAATTACTGCATTCCCAAACATTAACAAAGTAATTTTAAATTGATATACAAAGAAATAGTAGTTGGCTCATATAATATACTATTCCTAATTCTGATTCTACCTTCACTTTTAGGAAGTAATGTCTTCAAAACTAACATGTCATTTCTACATCCAAATCTCAAGGTTTCTTTTCAGATATCTTATATCTAAGATAATATTTACTTTTTCTTTCTTTCTTTTTTGGTTTCTGCATTTCTCTTTTTTCTACTGCAATTTTCCACCTTTTGTGCAATTGTGAACAAGGTAACGAAACGCCTCCCTTCCTCAGGAATATCTACTATCTTCATGCTTTCTCAAACTTCCAGCAATCACAGTTTCTCTTGGAGTGAATAAGGTGATTTCCTTTCTTAATGTACCAACTTGCTTGCATTCTCATTTGCCTGACACCATTTTCTGATTCTTTATGAAAAATTATTTCTCATAGTTCATTTTTATATCTTCTATTGATACTTGTAGCATTTTGTCATTTCTTCATTTGTTTACCTTTCACATTGTCACACTGAAGAGGAAGTAATCTTCAAAAACTTGGACATTTAGTCTATAGTTTCCTTGATCCAGGTACACAGTTGTAGCATGGTGTGTTGAACCTATTCTGTTCACCAGGACAGGGATGTTTTCTACAAATTTATCTTTGACACACTTGCAGAACCAGCACAACTCTCAGAGGTGTTCACCAAAAGGATGGTAAGGTTTACTAATCAAATCATATTGGCTCATCTTACCATATAACCAACAATGCCATTTCAAAAACCCAAATTTGCCACATACTACTAATGTCTACTTCTACCACAAGAACAGATAATTGGAGTTGCAGACTTTCTTAGACCTTGAAGTATATTCATTTGAATGTGATGCATTTGCTATGTAGTGTAATTATTTGTACTTTTGGCCGGAAGAATAGTCCATAGGGAATGTTTTTTTCTTCTACATTTTTATCGCCAGGTAGGTTAACTTATATTCAAATGCTTTAAGTATCTTTGCCTCACTATTACAGAGAAATCTGAACTGTAGAAGGGCATCTGACTCATTATCCGCCAGACCTTCAGTCAGACCTCTTCTTTTACGAACATTCTCAGACGAATCTAATGTATTGTAACAGGTACCTAGTGTTAAACAAGTGGGCTGGCTTTAAAGAAACAGATTAACAGCATTATAAAGAAAAAATGAAAACATCACTCTAAATTTTCTCTGCTGTTGGTGTGGTGAACTTTATACTATTTCTTTACAAAGATATAAAGATGCATTGCTTGGAATATGGGGGAATACATGTTTTAAATTTAATAAACCCTTTAATACAATTTGAGATGTTTTTTAGAGCAGAATATATTATAGTATATTTCTAAGGGTCAAGTTATTGTGGCAATGCCATCTTATGAAAATATTCATTGATACTAATCAGGAAATATAGTTTTGATTCATGAAGATCATTTGGAAATTTAAAAATATTCCAAAATTGCATCTGTATAAAATTAAGTCAGTTTAGCCTTGCATGTTCTTCTGGGAATTATGTGAAAATAATCAAACGTGTTTGTACCTTCACGTGCTGTGTCTGTGTGTTTGCAGGTATATACTTAATGTCCTTGTAAATGTCTGATCCCTAAATATATGTCAATGAATTAGTCTACTCTAATCATAACTTTTGTAATGTCAAGTTTTATTCAAGCTAAATGTTTCAACTCTCAGAGGTAAAATCTTTCCTAGCCATTCAGGGGGATGTATGCCTAGTGATATAAAATGCTTCATACTCTAAAAATGAGTAAATTTGTTTTATAATATTGTTTCATTTGACCACAAACACATTTGAGAAAAGTTGAGATGCTGTGGCATGAGCCTTTGAACTCAGAATGACTCCTTTATTTGCACTCCGCCTTTTCCACTGCAGAGCCTGTGGAGCTTCATAGGTCTTTTACCCATCCATGGGGATTTAGCATAATTCACGAAGGAGGCTTACAAACATGTCCACTTGCAAACAGCTCGATCTGTGTAGCTTACGGCAGGGCCATCTTTCACACAGATCTGAAAATAATCATTGTAAATAAAATTGGGACTCCATTTTGAAGCTAACAATTACAATTGTGAATCTACCTCAAAGGCCCATTTTTTCATCAGCTGTATATAAACTAAAAGACTGTTGCTCCTTTTACCTCCTGTGGTTTACTAGTCTGCATCTGCAGTGTTATTTTGGAAACAAACTCCTTTTGCTGCAATTCTCATTGTTATCCAGCTCTGGACTCCCTTGCACATGTTTTCCCTCAGTACTGAACCTACTGCACAGTAGCCTTCAAAGTTGTTGGCCCTTTTGTCCCACATTGCTTATCTAGGCTGTAAGATACATTTGAGCTCTACTGTTTCTACCTAATTTTATATCCCCCTGGATTGCTTGCTTTAGCTTGGTCTGTGTTTGGGGGACTGGGCTGGGTAAGAGACACTGCTAATGCTTTTGGCCTCTCTAGGGCCTTAACTCCTACAATATCTAAAGATAAAGTTTTCTAAAAGAAAACAATTATTTTAATGTAGTTATTTTTCCTACAAATAGTTTTTCATCTGGCACTATTTCTCCTCCAAAGAAAATATTCGACAATTACCAAAATTTGAGTTTGTTCCTTGGTTAGTGACAGAAATACTTGACTCCTTCCATTGATTCTCAGTGTAAATGACAGGCTTATTTTGATTAGAGTCACCATGACCCTGCAGAGCTATTGGAAGGCCTAATAGGGATTCTAGAGAATGTGGAACATAGTGGAAATGAAAGACATTTTAATGGACTTGTAGACGAACTGTGGCAAGAAAGGTGTCCCAGACTCAGAAGAAAATAGCTCTCTCCTTACGGATTAAGGCTTTTACTGTGCATATTCAAAAGCTGGAGGTTAGAGTGGAGAATCAAAGTTCAGTTCTTTGACTTCTGTTTTTCAGCATACCCAAATTATACTCTGTGATCAATTTGTTTCTCATGTCCTAATTACTGTGTAGATTTATTAGGTAAATTTCTGCAAGCACTATTTTATAAATAGGTGATACATGAGAGAAACATAAGAGTCAGTTGACTCATAGTACATGATCTACCAAAAATAAAAGTAAGTTTAATAGTATGGCAAGGGGGCATGCACCTTTCAGTAAAGGAAGAATATTTTTACAGAAATGTTCCAAAGCTGAACGCATCTTCAGATTTCCTCTGTTAAAATTCACACTTCAAAAAACAGCACCCCATTTATTCATTATTTCCTGAGCATCTGCTCTGTGCCAGACATTGTACTAGATGATAGAGCGATAAATAAAATGTCCTTGTTTTCAAGAAGCCTCCAGTCTACAGGAAGGATCCCAGTGGGAAAATGTATTTAGCAGAACCCTGGAGCAATCCAAAAGCAGAAAGCAAACCTCAATCTATCCAGCTAACAAATGAAAAAAGGATTAAACTTTGGTGATTCTGTCACTTTTCTTTCCTGCATGTGAATAAAACTTGGCACTTTGTTAAAACAGTTGCTTTAATCTCATCGTAAAATTTACTACTTGATTTATTTTTGAAAATGCTAAACAGATGGTTCTATATTATTAAAATAAGCCTTATAACTCTCTATATTTTGAATTTTTCAGAATCCGAATCTTGAACTGCCTATGTTATTGTCCTACAAGCATATAAACAATGGTTACAGCTAAAAAGGAAAGCATGAAGAAGCAACTACAAAAAATTATCATCTCAGGATTCTTGATATGCAACAAAAATTAAATCGTTCTCTTACGTCTAGGGTTCAGAATAAATGCCAATTGAAATACCAAATGATTATCCTAAGTATTTCCAGTTATTGTAACTAGCCATTATGGCCAAAGCTGTAAGTTAAGAACTATATGAAAGTTGAAAGGAAGAGTACTTAGATTTCTGACTTTGGATAGAATGATGTAACTACTAAATGGGTACTTTTTTAACCCATTAACATTATGAATGGATTCAGATACAATAGTAAAAAGTAGAAGTCATGCGATGGGAATGAACAAATTTTGCAAACACAGTATTACTTTTTTTTTTGCTTGGCAAAAGACATAGGCTGGATCACATTTCTCATTCCTGCTGAATGATCATCTTAAATTATTTTCTTAAGCACAGAAACGGAATACTTGAAAATACGGAAAGACTAAACATGGTGTCAGCACATCAGATGGAATAGTTCTTCCTTTCTGTTCACCCCCATACTAATTTTGCCTTGGTAAACTATCCTTGCCAAAAAGCACCTTGAACACTTCTGTGCAACATGTTAACTCGGTATGACTGGGATAAAAAAGATGTTTGTTTCGGTTCCTTTGAATTAAACACCACTTATGGGTGTAAGGCTACTGGACTTGAAATTAAAGTATGAAACATTTCAGTCACTTAGTAGACCTTCAAAATAGAGAATAAGCAGAATTTTCTAATATCAATTTTACTGGGATCTGAGGTAAGGTTATAAAACCATATTTGTCCCCAAATAAAGCCATTCTGAACATCAGCCTTTTATAATTTTATGTAGAGAGAAGTCAAAAAATAGCTTACTTGAAATTGTTAACGGTTTTTCTTTGAAAGAAAGTGCTTGTGCATATATGCAGCACTTTTTTTTTTATCCTACCCATTTGGGAAGAAGAAAGATCCATTTCAGCATGGTTTAGCCTGTAGAGCTATGACTGTGCAAACATGCATGTTGTCTCTCATAGCTAACGTGGCCAGGGCAGTGGTCTAATTCTAACCCATGAGACTGATCTTGGTAAGGTCCTCAACTTGGTAGACTAGAAGGAAATTTTTGCCTCTTAATGAGTTCACTTAAAATAGAAAACTAAATGTGAAAAATCTTTATTTACTGTTACAGTTATACACTTTTTTGAATAGAAATGACCACATTTGACTGCTAGATCAAAGGGGTCTTTAAAAAATATTTTTCATTATCAGTTTCTATTTTTGTCTTTCTGGCCTGCCTGTACTATTATTAATGTTTATACTGTACAATGATTTGGAGAAGTGCTAGATTCAATCTGTATCGGTATATTTATATAGTCCACATGGCACATTTGATTCTTCCATATGTATATATTTTGTGTTAATGACTAGATGTAATTTTTCTTAAATCTAGAAAGGATATCAGTTATCAGAAAGTATTCCATCATTACTGGTCACTTTTCATTATTTAATTTGTTCTCATCTATCAGTATTAGTTTTGAGTATTTTCTAGATGTCATTCACAGCTTCTCTAAGTGTGCTGTGTTCTCGTAGCCTATATTTGAGGTGATCTGCTGAAGACGAAGTCTTTATATTTTTGCCTATTCCAAAGAGCTAAAAAAAGAGAAACCTAACCCAGGAAAGTTTTTGATGTTTTGTTGTTGTTCTTGTTGTTGTGGTTGTTCTTCATCGTGTTTTTATAGTTCTTGTTGCCATGTTGTTGTTTTACGTAGGAACTGCAGGGACTGTGAATGCAAACAAGAGAGCCAAGCTGGAGAGGCTTCTTTAATGCAAAACCACTGAAGAGTTGACGCAATCAGAATATCCAGGACAGCAAAATAAAACTAGTTGCATGTAAAATGTTTTATAGCCAGAAAGAAAAGTAGAGGAGTAAGGGGCATTTAGAGTCATATCTCAGGTACACATTACACTGCACTACAGCTCACTTTCTGAATAGCAGTGATGTGTATGTGTAAGTGGGGACCTAGATTTTCATTTTGAAAGAGGTTATGAATAAGCCAAAAAATTTAGCTGGCATGGGGTTAGCAAGTGAAATAACTTGAAATAAGCCATTCAGTGTTCCTAGCACTATGATATAATCACCCTATTTTGCGACAGAGGAAAGAAAATGTAATAATAGGACCAGACACTCATTATTTGAATAATTTTGAGCTTTGAAAATGTCCTTATAATTTTTACACCTATTGTCCATTGTTTGAAGATGTTACCTATTAAGCTGAAAATATTCATTCCATATCTACCACATATACACCAGCAATGGTATAAATGTAAGCCTAAATTTGCAAAATTCATAATTTAGTCATGGAATTTTTAAAAAACATGCAGTATATAAATGTGCAGATTTTATGCAAATGTTGACAAATCATTTTTCAGCTTGCAAAATGGAATTGCAATATTACATTTTTCACTTCAGCAATTTTTTATGTCTGTTATTGCTTTCTAAAATGAATGTGAATGCCATCTTTTATGAATGCAACTTGCCTTTTTCATTACAAAATTTTTGTTTGATGTAATCAATAAACTTTGGTATGATATGATTGATATTTTAGCGTCTTTTTTGGAAGGGTCTCAGTTTAACATCAAAATAATACGGAAGCAATTTAGTGAGAAATAAGTTTCTAATTTTCTCTTCACATGCACAGTTCACAGAAGGTTAGCCATGTGTACATGATTTCTACTGGAAGTTTAGGGTGATTCCTAGTGAAAGGAAGGTAAAATATTTCTTGTTTAATAAGAAACTCTTATCATTACTGCATAAATAAAAGTCCAGCCAGGGGCCTTGCATGTAGCTCAATGGTAGAGTGTATTCCTAGCACATACTAGGTCCTGGGTTTGACTTCTCATCACTAATAAAACGAGTCTAGCCATAGCAACGTACTGTAATTCTGTTGTGTGCTTAGCAATGTACTTGTAGCTGCCCACACATTTGAGGTAGTTTGATGTTTTGTCTGTCTCCAACCCATTGAAAATATTTGATTCTTATATTTAAATTTTATTTTAAAGAGAATTAAAAACAATAACAAAATAACAGACAAAAGAAAAGCAAAAACAATAAAAATGACACAGGGTTTCACACAGAACGATAGGAATATTTGATTCTTAAGTAGCTAAACCTGAAGCAATTTGACAGTGGCTTGAAACTTAGTCCAAAGGATAGACATATCTTCTGCCAGGGCCTTGTGAAAGCTCCTCAGTTTGAAAATTCCTGTTGTTCTTGATTGTCTAGGCACCAGAGTTACTCCACTGAAGCTGCACTGCATTTCAGTCCTTTGTGAGGTTCTATTTAGTATATACTTTCTTTTGGTGGGGGGGATTTGGAGGGATGGTTGTTGTTTTTGTTAGGTGGAGAGTGTGCTATATTCAGACGCAAGACCTGAATTGAAGCTTCAGCTTTGCCATTTAAAGCCCTTGCCTTGTCTCTCTGCTTTCTTCTCACCTACAATGTGATGGATGTGTGTGTGGGGGGGTGTCCAGTGAGATAAAGGATCAAAGTTGACATAAAATGTCATATGCTACTTAGATGGGAGCACTGTTATTTAAGGGGGTCTTTTTATAGTGCTCTGACTTTTTAATGGGCAGTTGTCACTTAACAAATTGTCATGGGTATGACTTACATGCTTTCTAGCTTCCGGAAAACAGCCTCTTCAGGCTTCCTTCCCTTCCCCCATCTGGCCCAAGGTGTCTGCCTAGGATTGCCCAATACAGTGGGGATTGTGAGGGTCTGAGTGGTTTGGCCTCCTCAACAAGAAACATACAAAAGTTAGGGGCTGAGGTTATCACTATGATTATTCGCTGAATGCATCTGTGGGTAAAGTGCTGGGGCCCATAGTGCATACTAATAAAGGCAGAAGGCCAGAGTTCTAGAAATAGTTGTCTGGGGAAAAAAGGGACTTAATTATTTTGCAATTTCTTAATTAAACACACTTTCCCCAGCACTTCATAATGGGAAAGGAAGGATATGGACGCTTAGCATCTAGGGCAATGATGGATGTGTTATGGTGAAGACATGTACAGATCAGGCAAATCCTGATCTCATGGGTCACTGCACCTTGGGGTAGACAGAGTTCCTTTTGACAGCAAGTCTTTGTTCCTGGCCCTGTGCAGGAACAAGCACAGGGTGTACATAGCTAAAATGCTGCTGCTCAGTAGTCACTGATGCATTTATAGTTAAATGTGATGTTGGAAGGTGAAGCCTGGTTGGAAGAGGTGGGTCACTGGGGGCAGAGCCTGCTATCTGTCTCCCTCTTTGATGTGTCTCTCTGCTTCCTGCCTATCATCCTACAATCAGTTCTCTGCCCTGTTGCCCTGCCTTGGACCCAGCCATAAGTGGGCTGAAACCTCTACAAACTATGAGCTAAAGTAAACCTTTTCTCCTTAAGAGTTGTGGGTGTTAGATATTATGTGTCAGCAATGAGAAAGTAACCTTAATAGTAAAAAAAAAAAAATAAATAAAGGGCTGGGGCTATAGCTCAGTGCAATCCCAAGTACCCCCCAAAAGGAAAGATTCCCTGATACAAAGAATTTGGCAAGTTTGATATATGATGGTCCCCTGTTGGAGAAGTTGCAGGACACACTAGAACATTAAAAGTTACGAGCAGTCTAATACTAAAAGAATCTTGTTTGACTTTGTTTATCTCAGTGTGTTCCAGATGTTGGACAAGGAATCCTTTTATAAACCATCGAATAACAATTCCATAGTTGTTTTCTATGGAATATACCTTGGAAAGAAAAAAAAGCTATAGTTAGGTTTTCTAAACTGGTAATTGTTTGAGACACACCCCTTCATCATCTTGCTCTCACATGAGGTGCTTCATTTTCATGATCTGGGAAAGCTAAGTGAGGACAGCTTTTAAACCAAGAGTATCTGTCAAGTTCCAAACTGTGGAAGAGACCATTGTACGTATTTTAAAGGAGGGACCTTACTATAAGGAATTGATACAGGCGATGTAGCTGAAAAGCTAACTGGGAACTCTGCCAAACAGCCCAGAGATTAGACCTAGAAAGCAAAGGCCAGAGCTATCCCAAGGCTGGGGGAAGCAGAGTTCCTGGAGTCTGGCCTCATCACTTGAGTGGAAATCACCAAGGGCCTGTCTGAGGTGGCTGTGGCCATAGCTGTCTCAGCAGCCGCTGTAAGAGATACAGTCTGAAGTAGCATACCCTGCCACCTCCCTAGCCTACAGTCTACGCCTCCCATTGGTGGGACCTTGTGGGAAGGCAGCTAACTTGGGAGCCTGGGAGACAGTGCAGAGCACAGCAAGGCACTCAAGAAGTGCATCTGAGAGGAAACTGGCCTGTCCCTGACACATCAAGGATGTAAGGAGTCAGATTTAACATATTGCGTGTATATACACAAAGATGAAACTTGAAGGTGCTGGATCTCAAATGCTTTCTAAGCGTCATCCTCCCCATATGAAGAAAATGCCTTTAGAGAAATGAACCTGAAGTCATTTGTGTAATATACTTAGTGTAATACCGATAATTTTTATGGAATCAGATTAATGGAAGGTACCCTGTATAGTCTTCTCAATTAGTAGTTATAAAGATACTTAGCATTAAAAAAGCTAAATACAGCAGTTAGCATATCTAGATAAATGAAATTTATATCACATTAGAAGTTCAAGAGTAATTCGCCAGTGTCAGGATCCAAAGCTGCACTATTAATTTCTCTCTGCCTTCATGCTTCCGCCTCCAGAAAACAGAAACTCCCACTCTGCCATGAAGCGTGTGAAAGGTTTCTGCTCCTTTCAAGTACGGACGAGAGAGACTGGAGAAGCCTGGAGTTACCAGCTTGCAGCCTACTACATTCTTTTCCCCACTGTTGTGTCCTCCACGCAGAAACTCATTTAGGTCAGAGAACCAGATTGGAAGGGCGGAGGAGGTGGCTGCGGCTTTCTGGTCCCTCAGTCTATGACTAAATGGATAAATTCAATTCCATGCAGAAGGAGTGGGGAAATTACTTTGGCCTCACACAAGGCTACATTTTAATATGCACTCTTACAAATAATAGTCTGTTACTTTGTCTGCCATAGGCATTACTGTATTCTTAATGTCTGGAGCAGTGCTGGGAACATAGATGGTGTTTAAGAAATACTTTGTGCTGGGGATATAGCTCAGTGGTAGTGCACCAGGCCTTGAGTTTGATCCCCATCATGGCAAAACAACAGCAAACCTTGAATGAATGAATAAAATTTATCTGATGGCTAGACCTAGTAATATATAGGGCATTTTCTTGCCCTTTACCTTTTCCCTATTTAATCAGCCCTATGTTTATTAGCATAAAAGAAATGTGTAGCCCCTAAGAAAGTATAAGATTGCCTATATAACCTCACGGCTTTTGTGTTCTAAAAGTGGCTCATTAAGAAAAATGTGGAGGGCCGGGAGTGTAGCTTAACAGTTGAGTGCTTGCTTAGTATGCACAAGGCCATGGGTTGGATCCCCAGGAATGCACAAACATTTTCTTCTAACTAGAAAGGAATATAGAAGTTTTGCAGAAGAGACAGAAAAGGGTAGTCACAAATATAGAGTATCTTGGGATGCTCTGATTACTGAACCCTTTCCGCAGACAAGAAGAAAGGAAAATCCTAGGCTGTGGGGAGAAGACTGAAAAGAGATCCCTGAGTGCAACAAGCAGTTTGGAAGACTTAACGCTTTCCTGCTCTGCAGCCCACTGGAGAAGAGGAAGAACAGAGAGGACAACAGTGCGCTGCCTGCAGGCAGACAGGACCAGCCAACCTTGGCCAAAACTTCTATACTTGAATAGGGAAGCACACAGCAGAGCTTCTCGCCCTGGAAGACACTATGTAGGTTGGGGTGATGGCCCTTTGGGTGGTAATGTGTGCAGAGGTTTAAATCCCAGGCAGTTGTCCTTGTCCACTTCCAACACCGTGGTACTTCAGTAGCTCTAAGAACCACAGAGTAACCCTGGGAGAAGGGGGACCTCAGGAAGGACCATTTTCATTCATTTATTCATCTATTTACTAATTTTATTTGGATGCCACACCAACACACAGGCGTGACAGATTCAGAAATACAGTTTATTTTTTAAATGGCTTTATTGAGTACCTTCCCCCATGTCTTCCATATTCCTTAAGAACTACTTTTCATTTCTTCATTCATTCATTTTTCACGGTGCTGGAGATTGAACCCAGGGCTTTTTGTATGCTAGGCAAGTACTCCAGCACTGGGGTACATCCTCAGCCCTCACTTTACTTTTGAAGCGTTGTCTCTCTCTTCCAGCATTGTCATTTCTTTCATAATTGGATTTGCTAAAGAACTGCAGTTTACACTTTTGGGCATAAAATCTTTTTCTTTAGATGATTTGGGGTGAAAGCCTTTTCATAACAAGCTGCGCTCTTCTCCGCCTTCATGTGCAGAAGGCTCAGAAAACCACCTGACCTTCTCTTGATAAGATTGTCATCTTTATGGATATCCATTATAGTGCCAGGCAAGAACAGTGGTACCTGCATTAATGTGTCTACATTGCTTGGTTTTAGGAGAATATTGTATTTCTTTGTATAGTCTAGCTTTACTCCTTCAGAGCCCGTCCTTCAGCATTTTGAGGCAACTCCAGAGACACTTGCTATTCTTTTTGCCATTACCTCCATGACCCCCAGCCCAACAACCCAACCTTTCTCATGCTCCCAACATGCTGCTGACCAACCTTCAATCTTGGCCTTCTCTTAGAGTAGGAAGATCAAATAGTGCACACAAAATGTTGAGGGAAAGGCTCTGAGTGAGGAGGTCCTGGAGGTTTGTTTATTTTTTAAATAGTTGATGTTCAAAATGGCACAACCATGTTGACTTCTCAGAAGCCTGATTGTTTAGTATGCTTGAGATAGTTAATATTGTCTAAGTGATTTCCAGTGAGTTCTTTAATACTGAATTTGG
>PVLD010018965.1:0-37601 GCA_004027595.1 Dinomys branickii
TCGAAGATATCAATATGTAAAGCAGCAACAAGCGGTGTTTTTTTTCTGTTGTTGCTGTTGTTGATGTTGTTGCTGTTGTTGATGTATGCCTGTTTTCTTTCTTGTCTTTGGATTTTTGGTTCTTGTGTTTTCTTTTTTTTTTTTTTTTCTGTTGTTGAGAGGATCAACGGCCTGACTAAATTTGCATGTCTGTATATGGGTCCATACATCTACAATTCGAAGATATCAATGGATAAAGCAACAATTACTGTTGAGACCATATCACCTTGTCTATAGATTAGTTGTGATTGTACTATTTTCTATGATAATGGGTGTCTGTTTGTCAATATGTTTTTGTACTTTTATGTTTCTAAAATAAAATAAAAAAAAAAAAAAAAAAGAAATGGACTGTCATGGATTTATGTTCTACATTTTCTTTACATAACCTTGAAAGAACTTCCCAGTAAGAGCATGGTGAGTGACTAGATAGTAGTATAGATAACCATGATAAATACAATTCTATTTTGATAGTGTATTTGATAATATTTTATGATAATTGTCTATAAAATGGATACGTGAGCCCACTTAGGACATGAACTAGGATGAAATCAGAGATTCATAGAAGCTGGCCTCTGTCCTGAATTCTCAGAGGAAACACAGTTCTGTCCCCGAATGGACTAAAGTGATAGCAAGAAAAGCAGAGAACATGGATTTTTAGAACTGCACATGTTTTCATGTAAATCCACCACAGGCCAAAGACAGAGTGAAAATCAACTTGCACAATGCAAATTATTTTTCTTGTAAGAAACCTCTGTGCTCAACACAGAAGATACCAGTTCCTAATCCAGAAAGAAATGTGGCTCTGCTGTGTCCTTTGCGGGATGGAGCCATTTCATAATTTTCCATCGCTCTTTTCTGAAAATTGTGACTAAATAAATAGTACTTCTTCTGAGAAAATCAAATTAGAGGCCAAAACTAATAATAACATAAAAAGGCCCTGGGACTGCCTAACAGCATGGCCTCTTGTTGTTCCTCCCTCTCTGAAGCCTGTGATCTCCCTGACTTCTGGCCTGGAAGGCCCCAACCACTATTTTTAAAATCTTACCAACACTTCTACATCCATTAACTCCGGAGTCCCCTGGTCATCTCTACTTCCTTCCTCCTGAACCACCACAGGCTGTGCATGTCCCCCGCCCTCAGAATTCTCTATTTCCCCAACACCAACTAGAACCCCACAGCTCCCAAGCAGAACTTGGCTGGAGCTGGAGAAGTACCAGCTCCAAAGTCTCTCAGAGTGGGTCTTTGTTTTATGGCTCCCACAAAGGACACTGATTCAAGGCTGTAACAGCCCATCCAACAGCAACATGGGCTCTTTAGGAAGCTCAGCTTCACTGCCTACAGCAAATCACATGCTCTCCCTCCCTGCAGTTGTCTCCCTCTCCTCACTGCCTCTTCCTTTGCTTGCTCTTGGGTGGAGGGTCCTGCACCGACCCTTGGTAAGGCCAGGTGGCGCCACCAGGCCCTGGGGAAGATGGAGCTCTCCTTGTGACATTCCTGTCAGGCACAGTCTTCTGCGGGAGTCGGTGGTCTCTCCGTGGTCCCCGGGAGAAAACAGCGAGAGGATACAGAAAATAAAGACAAGAGACTGATGGCCAGGGTCAGGTGGAGTCACCTCCTGCCTGATGAGCAAGAGGACTGACTTCAATAGAAGGAGGGTTTATTTTATACACTTGCGAAGTTAGTATCCTGGGCGGGTAATGTTGCCTAGCAGCTAACGACTGTAATTGTCCAGCAAGATGCCTTTTTCAATACTGAGGTAGCTGGACTGTTTGACCAATAATCAGCTCCAGTGCCTCCCGACCATTTTCCCTAGTGCTCTTGGGAGCAGGGCCGCCTCTCTCCTGGGCACTGTCTGCACTGTTGAATAAATTTCCTGTGGAGTTTTATTTCCTCTCAGATCATGTGGGAATCCTTAAAAGGCAAGCACCCCATTTCTGATTTGTTCTGAATATCATCGTGGTGTAGCTTGGATGTTAAATGTTTCCCAGAGGGCCATGTGCCAAAGGCTTGGCCCCCTGTGGCATCACTGGGAGGTGGTGGGGCCTTTGGAGGAGCCTTGCAGGAGGTCCTCAGCTCACTGGAGACATGGCCACCAAGGGATGCAGGACCTCAGCCCCTTCTTCCTCTTGTTTTATGGCCATGAGGTAAGCAATGTGCCCCACTCCCACTCCCCACCATTGCACACAACTGGCTCCCCGCTGAGACCCACAGCAATGGGTCTCTGTCTGATCCTGCACCAGAACCTCCAAAACTACGAAGTAAAGTAAGCCTCTTGCAAGTGAAGTATCTTGACCATTTTGTTATAGTGACAGAACCTGACTGCCATACACCAGGGTTACAACCAATGTCAGGGAGGAGCAAGGAAAGCTTTGAAGTCTTCACTTCATATGTACTCAAACACCAAAGCTTCGGGTCAGCACATCACACTCTCTCCCGCTTCCTTTCCCATCTCTTGAGCTTTCTTCCCTTCACCTGCATCAGCCTGCTCAACCCAGAAGAAGCTGTGAAACCCCTCACGAATGTTCTCCGGGGCTTTCCCCTGCTCATGTGACCCCTCACATACCCACAGACAAGCACATTATGAGAGGTTGTTCTTCGTTTTATAAAACTGGACTCAAACTATACACACTGCTCTGCATGTTGGCTTTTCAACTGAACAATATCTTGTAAAAATTTATTCTATGTGTCAAGTAAAGTTTTAAATTGTATTTGATGGTGTGTATAGCTGTGGAGATCAGATAGACCCAGGGCCTCACACACACAACGAGGTAAGCACGCTACCATTCAGCTGTACCAAAGCCCAAATTATATTCTTCGGATGACTTGATTTTATTCATGTTATAGATCAGAATTTCTCCACATCAGCACTATTGACATTTTGGATATGCTAATTGTTCTTTGGGGACAGTCCTGTGCATTGTGGGATATTTAGTACCCTCCCTAGTCTCTCTCCACAAGTTCCAGTAACGCCCACCACCTTTACTTCCGTTCTCACAACCACGACTGTCTCCAGACATTGCCACATGTGCCCAGGAAAAACTTGCCTACATTGAGAACCAATAGAGTAGATGTATTATAATCTATAACAGCACCCTCCACTTTTTCACTAAGGGGCAGTCAAGGTTCTACCATCATAGAACGCAGCAACAAATATATTTGTCCACATTTTCTACTGGAATTCCTTTATCAAACATTTTTAAATTTCTTTTTTTCTAAATGCTGGATCCACAAATAACTTTCTAAAACAATAGCAATTGTCCACCATGTTCACAATAGAAGCTGGTTCCCAAAAGCCAGTCCTTCTTCTCAAAACAATTTCTCTTCTATTTGGAGGAGTGTCTTACTCTGAGAAAACACAGAATTCTCACTGTAAGATGGACCACCAAAATCAGTCAAGGATAAAATTACTTCAGTGTACTATGTGACTCACATTACAAAATTAAAGCATAAATCTATGTATTGTCTTAAGTGTAATAATAAAGTGTAATGTACAAATAAAATAAAGATCCACTTACAAAGTGAAAAGTGGGATTAAACACGTGACATTCAGCAAATGTAAACGTACATGGGTATGAACACTCTTGTTTGGCTGTGGAAATACTAATTGAATAAGAATAACTTATGCAAATGTAGTCCTATCAAGTAATTTAGATTAGATAAATTTTAATAATTTTCTGTGTATATAAGAAGAAGTAAATATTCTGGAAAATGTGAAGAATTCAGTTACTGGCACATGCCACGTGGCAAATTCCAAAACTCAAAGGTCACAGACAGGGGCAAGGGCAAAGGCCTCAACAGAAGGCTGGAGACGTGGGCAGAGCCGGATCTTGAAACAACTCATCCGCCATGCTGAGAATTTGCCTCTCTACCATGAAAGCAATGCTTGGGTACCACAGAGCCTTACGTACAGGGGTGTTATATTTGCACGCTTAAGCAATTACCCCTGGACGATTGTGGAGAATAGATCAGAAGGTGGCATGAGCAGGGACAGAGGACAGTTCTGAGGTTGTTTTCAAGAAGAATGAGAAAGCCAGGCACAGTGACATTTTCCTATAACCCCCACTACTCAGGAGGACAGAGCAAGGGAGTAAAGTTGGAGGCCAGCCTGGGCAATATGACAAGATTTGTCTCCAAATAAAGAATAGGAAGAGCCAAGGGTGTACACGTGCAGAGTGTGCAGGAGACTCTGGGTTCAGTTCCCAGGACAGCAAACACATAAAGAAAGAACAGAACTTTTAAAGCAGAGGAAAAGAAGTGAGAGCTCAGGCTAAGATAGCAAGATGGAGCTGCCATAAACGAACATTTCAGTGCTCGAGGGTCATCTTCAGACTAAAACGGTGATCATAATCAGTGTCAGAATAGGCGCTGTAGGGGGAGACGTAGGACCTTTATCAATGCTTTGTGTGGAGTGTCTCTTTCAACACAAAGAACAACCTTCTACTATCATGCCCATTTTATAGGTTAGCAAACTGAGGGAAGCAACACAGTCAATGCTTCACGTGCAGTAGATGCAGGAGTGGGCCTCCCCAGCACTTGGTTTCAGAGTCTAGAGGCCGCCTTGATCCACTGTGCCCAGCCGCTCCACAGGTCCTATGGGTCATCAGGTCCTGACTGTATAGAAAGGAAAACTCTGAGAGGCTCCCCCAAGAGCAAACTGGGGGATGCAAGGTGTCTGCCTTCCCCATGGAGAACAGGCCACTCGACCAAATGTGACCACACATGCTACAGGCACCCAAGGGTTAACGCACATGACTCTTCATGAGCAGAGGAGACACAGCAGGAAGGTGGGCTTCCGTGCTCATTTTGAGAAGGAAAAGAGATCCAGAAGGAAAAACTGACCCAGTCAGAGGTTTTACAGACATCCAGCCAGTGTCAGCCCTGAAGAAGGGCATCCCTCAGACCCATGCATGGTTTTTCCCAGTTGGTTCTTTCTTGGAAGAAAATAGTCTCATTAGGAAAGACTTTCTCCTATCTCACATCCCTGAAGTCTACTTGAACGTGGTGTCTTGAATGGCATCATACAAAGACCGCACATGCAGTGAGTCTGACTGCAAAGATGGAAGTCGTGAACAAGGACAGATGAACCAGGTGGCCGGCTGTGGCCTGAAGGAGGAGTGTACATAAAGGAAAAGTATGCAGACTCTCATTTTGTAAAAACGGAGAAAAGTAGTGGGGCACTTGAGAGCTAAAGGGGAAATAGATCAGAGGCAAAGTAACAAGTGCTTCAGGCTTCCAGACCATAAACACACGAGAGGGTAAAGCCTACTAAGGGAGAGGCGTGGAACGGCCCCGTGGTGCGGACTGCGAAGAAAGCAGAGGCAGAGGCAGAGGGAGAGGGAGAGAGAGAGGGAGAGGGCCAGGAGAAGACAAGACACCGCGGTGCGGGCGGGAATCCTCTGGCCAAGGCCTTCACCTTCCCTGTGTGGTCCTCAGGGCTTGGACAGCCTTCACTGATTTAAACAGTGCTCACCAAAAGTAGGTCCTTGAAGCAGGAGGATCTCAAGCTCAAGACCAGGCAGGGCAACTTCACAAGACCCAGAATCTAAATAAAATATATTTTTAAAGGGCTGGAGAACTAGGTTGGTACAAGTGTCCTGTGTTCAATCTTGAGTACAAAAAGCTCAGAAGCAAGAAAGGAATGAAGGAAGGAAAGGAGGGAGGGAGGAAGGAAGGGTGGTTCCTTATAAGAATAAACACTAAAGTTTTCAGATGCCTTACTAGTATTTAGAAATGTTGACATCTACTTGAAAATAAAAAATAGTATTTTAACTGTCCAAGTGTATTATTTTTAAACATCAGAACAGCTGAGGGGGGGGGCCTTCAAAGAGAGCATTCATTTCCTGCCCTCCTGCTAAGTCCATACCCAAGGCAGAGCAGTTGCCTTGAGAAGAATAATTCAAAGACGCTTGCCTTTCAATACCATTGAGCAGAGAGATTTTAGCCATGCAGAGTAACTATAAACGCAGCTCTGACTTGTGCACTTTTGACCGCTGGTACCTAAGCCCTTCTCAGGGCAAAGCAACACGTACATCCTTGCTTGACTCCAGCGAGTTCTTGAACATGACGCCCTCTCAAATTTTAATGTTTAACTTTCCGGATTACAAGATCATTCTCAGGCTTGCACACTCAGCCAAACCTAACACGTACCCATAGCAGCTTGCAGTGGGGACTGAGTTCCTTGTGCCGCCAAGTCAATAGATGTCAAATAATAGTAAAGAAATATCAAGTCTCTCTGCATTTTTTTTCTATGATTGGTCTGCATTTTTATCTACACTATTTCAAGAGTCGTCAAAATTATTGGCTGCTCATGAACCTGAATACGATGTACATTTCATAGGTCCTATTTCCATCAGGCCTTCACGTTCAGTTATTCCTCTGTACCACAAACACTGACACTCATCCTCCTGCCTCAGGCCTAGGCTGCACTGAAATATGAAATCACAAAGCTCTCCAGTGATAGTGAGGATGAACATATCTACCCAGAAGACAGAAATAAGCACCAGGATTTACTTCATGTTTTGTGTGTTAGAAACAGTTTTGTTTTTTTTTTTTTTTCACATATATTAACAGCCATCACAACAGTCATCAGAAGCAGCACATTTTACAGGTCAGGAAACTGAAGGTGAAAGAAGTCACCTGTTTCTCAGTAGATACTCAGAGGAACGTGCATCCCCATTCGCACAGGACAGCCTCCTTTTTCCTTTGCAGAGGAAATGACACCAAACAACGGAAAATCCTTCCCGGTTTCACCCTTAATCAGCACTCCTGCGCTCCATCTCCTCCTGATACAAAGAAAAATCCCGATATTAGCACAATCTTTCTATTGCCTTCTCCTGTCTCAGGAAATACACAGGTGAGTCCGTCTCTCCAGCACCCGCGTTTCCTGTGATCGCTCCTTCCACCCGGGGAGCTGCCCTCTCACCCCCCTGTTTTGAAGAACACTTTCTTTGGTCCCTTGTGGCTCTCCACCTCTGGTCCCTATCTCTGTTCTTTCCCACCCAAACTCTCCCAAGAGCTGTCTGTGTTAGTGCCTCAACTTTCCACTGTGCTGTACTCTTACCTCACCCCGTCCGGCCTCTGCCCTTGCCCTCCCCAGTGTGGGACGCTCTGGAGGCCCTGTCCTCTCCGTGCAGGCAGTGTAGTGGGTGAGCCCCGGCCTCATTCCACTTGACCTCCAGCCTGGGATTAAACTGAACCAGCCACAGGGCCATAGAGGATCCCATGTCTCCATCGAAGACCTCCTGTCATGTCCAGTTGCTATGAACATAAAATCTCTTCCACGCCAGTGTTATTTCAGTGTAAAAGGCACTCCTGCAGGAAGACCCTGCATCATGAGGACTGAAAGTGTCTGTAGGATTCACAATTTCTAAGGGGTATCAGCATATGATAAGTATACGTAATATGGCTATAAGAGTTATAATCTCACAACAGAGGGATTTTTATAATAAAGAAATGTGTACGAAAAAATACAAATATTGAAAATACAAAACCAAGGTAACCCTGCTTGTGAGGCTAAACTCACTTACCAGAACTCTGATTGCTACCCTTCAAAAAGCTATATGATACAATAGTAGTACAATAGTAGAACCATGTTAGCCCTCCTGCATATATGTATATTCATATATACATACATACATTTTTGTCTCTTTCTTTTCTCCTTTCCCTCGTCCCATCTGTTCTTTGTTTTTTGAACAGATTTCCTTCATGTCTCTTAGTATATTATTGTATTATATCACTTAATGCTAAGGAATAATTGATGACGGGTTATTTGATCAATCTTGTATGTCTATATGTGTTATCCTGAACACACACTTCGAAGATATCAATATGCAAAGCAGCAAATATTGGTGGTTTTCTGTTGTTGTTGTTGTAGTTGTTTGCCTGTTTTGTTTTCTGTCTTTGGTTTTTTTGCTTTTTGTGTTTTTCTGTTGTTGAGAGGATTAATTGTCTGACCAATTTTGCATGTCTGTATATGGGTTCATATATTTACACTTGGAAGATATCAATGGATAAAGCAATAACCACTGTTGAGATCATGTCACC
The DNA here is from genome assembly GCA_004027595.1 of Dinomys branickii. Lineage (NCBI taxonomy): Eukaryota > Metazoa > Chordata > Mammalia > Rodentia > Dinomyidae > Dinomys > Dinomys branickii. Next base: position 8,083 of record PVLD010018965.1, read on the forward strand.
TTGTCTGTAGATCAGTTGTGATTGTACTATTTTTATGCTAATTTGTGTCTGTTTGTTAATATGTTTTTGTGCTTTTATTTTTTAAAAAATATAAATAAATAAATAAATAAATAAATAAAGCTATATGTACAGCCCTGGAATTTCTCCACAAAGAAACCAACTGCTCCTTGAGCAGCAGAAAACCTTAAACAGTGAGTAAAAAAGAGATCAGTATGATGCTCACAACCCTGCAAAGACAGGCTGGTTCTTAACCCAACGGTGCCCTCACAACATCTCCCACGTCAGCCTCTACCGGGAAAGGGAACTGAATGATGTGCTCACGGTCCCAGGGCTGGACCATGCTCAGACAAGACTGGTCCCCACTCACAGGGACCATGGACGGGCTGTCTTGCCTGAAATTAGCAACCACAACCAAATAAGGCAGAAAAGCAGCTGTTCGCAGGGAAAGGCTGAAAAGTCTTCTGCGGTCGTTCCAGAAAGGGCAGGGTTACTGAGGCAGCCTTTAAAGCAGTAGCTCCTTGGAATCAGTTGACAATGAAAGTCATCAATTCAAGTTTTCATTCTAGTTAATTTCTCCATGAACTCCAAACACAAAAAAGGACAATGAAGACAAAACTCATAGAACAAAACCAAGTTCTTGATCCTCAGGAAGAGCGTGGAAGAAATTGTAGGGCCAGGACTAAGGGTGGTAGATGAGGGTTTTATTGTGAGACAGAGGCAGCAGCCTTTGCATTCTCTGGAGAACAACAGCTATGGAAGTGGAATGTCCTTAGGAGAGGTCCTGCGCACATCTCTCCTTCCAGACTCACGACTGAATGAGCAGCTCAGCCACAGCCTCCCTGCTGGGTGGTCTGGGAATCAGTGACTTCCCGCCCCATCACTAACCATACCTCTCCGACTTATCTTTTGTATCAGCAAGGTCTGTTCATTACAAAACTGACTCTGGCCCTCTGGCCATCCTTCTGTGTCCCTGTTCACCTTGTGAGGTTGATGATGCAGTACATTATCACCTATACCCAGTCTTCCTCCCATAACGATTTTCTTGAAGCTTTATTCCATGACTTGTGCAGGTGGGTACCCATATATGATGGCTCAATTGATGAGTTTTCAATTGTGCAGGAGCAATAAATATTCAGTAGAAATAACCTCTTGAATTTTAAATTTGGGTCTCTCCCAGGTTTTTTTCTTTTCCCACAATCCTTTTGTAACGATGTTGGGAAGTGGCAAGATCACAAAGGCAAAAAACTAACACTTGCAGTGTGCTGTGCCATTACCCCATGATGCTCTGTAGATCAGGCTACTGAGCGCCTTTTTCACTTGTGATATTCTCCACTTACCATAGGTTTATTGAGTTGTTATGTCATTGCAAGTCAAGGAGCTTTTATATTTTTATCGAGTGTCTGTTCCACTGGTCTTAACACTTCTTGAAAATACTGTACAGCTAACTTGAGCCAAGGTGGAATATACTTTTAAAAGAAAACCCTTTTAAGTATGAATTCCCTATTTTTTCTGCCTTTATAAAACCTTCAATCCAGGACCCATCCTTACCAGACCTTGTACATCTTAAGAGATCCTTACTTCCAAATCTGCCTCAAAAATGCTCAACAGCTTGATGCAATTAATGTCCCAGAAAATTATAATCAGACCAAGCCCTACCAATCCCTGCCCCTCCAAAGGGATATATATCTATTCACATCTGGAGGCAGAGTGTGTGTTCTGTACTCAGGTCTCCCTTGGGATAAGGAACTAAGCTTGCTACCATAAGCATTAATAACAGGCAAAACCTTCATGATTTGGGTCATGCCCTAAACACATTTGGACTGCCTTCTCTTCTGATTGGCCCATACTGGATTTTCCCATTCCATGTATTCCACCTCACTAGCTGCTGCCATTTGCATTTACACATCAAGGTCCATAGAAAGTTTTAGAGGGGACATATTTTATGTCTAGTTACTCTATTCCTGCTCAACATGTCCACATGATGACAGATATTGTCTATAAAGTTACTTCCCTGCCAGCCAGTGAGAAGAATACACAAAAATAAATGACATGGGTTTATCCTGCCTTTGAAACATAGCCACAGCATATGATATTTTTGATAGAAAGTGACCCTCCATTCTTCCTGCCAAGCACTGGGGTTGCTAAACTACCATGGGATAGATCATGTCCTTCCAGAAGCTCACCTTCCTGATACACAAAACCAACACAGGGAAATAAAGTGAACAGTGAGTATATTAGTCAGTTTTCTATCACTGTGACAGACCACCTGGGGAGAACAAGGAGGAAAGGCTCATTTTAGCCCATGGTTGTGGAGTGTCCAGTCCATGGTTGGTTGACACCAAGGCCAGAACATGATAGCGGAAAGGAATGCAGAGGAAAGCTGTACCCTCTCAGCAGCCGGGAGCAGAGATAAAGACTGTGCCTACGCTCCTAGGCTTCATTCCTCTGGGTTTGTTCCCTCTGCCTCTCCAGCTTAGTGGGCCATGCTGCCACACTCGGGGGAGGTCTCCCTTCTGTGTTTGCTGTGCCACATGCTGATCAGCTCTGGAAGCACTCTCACAGGTACACCAGAAGTATGTTTGCCTAGTTTCCTGGACATTGCTGACAATCAAGACTGGCCAACCCATTTGGTGAGTGGATAAAAGTCCCTTCCCTTTTGGAGCTTCTAAAGAAATTTTCAGTGAACTGCAAAAAACAGATAGGCGAATACATAGGGTCTTAGAAACACAAACCGGGAAGCTGAGTGAGAAGAACTGAGTGAGGAAGCTTGAAACCGAGCAGTGATGGTGATGAAATATTCACACAAGTCCTCATAGTGCTGTTACAAACGTTGGTTTTCGCTCTAAATATCAGGAGATACACTGGCACAATCTACGTACTTGTAGACAGCAGAAAATGAAGATCGAGGTCTAACTGACCTTCTCTGTGAGCACAAAGGACAGAAAGAGCAGGCCGTGCTCCGCTGGCAGCATGCAGGCATACCGGTACCTTGCAAGTTCCAGGAAGAGCCAACACAGCTGAGATCCAGGTGTTTACCGAGACGAATACTATAGAAAGCAGGGTGCAGATGAATCTTCTGCCATGCTAATTGCTTGCTCCTGTGTCTAAGCAAATAAAAGCAAGATGGGCCAAATGCTCAGGGCCCTTTGTCCACCACAGAAAAGAGCCCTTGGCCCCTCTTTCAAAATTATCTCTGTGTCTTGTCTTTAATATCCATTCACCCCTTCCAATTAGGCATTTCTGACAGGCTGGTTTCCTGCATGTACTGGGATGGCATGATCTGAATTAAGACTTTCAAGGGTCACACAGGCTGCCTCATCAGGAACAAACCAAAGAGGTGAAGACACACAAGAGTCCAGCCCCTGTGAAGTTGTGACGATCCCAGCTGAGGATCTCTGCAACAGCAGAAGGGACAGAACAAGGGGGTAGAACACTGGGTGCGTGCCGATGGAAAACCAGTAAGAGTTGCTGATTGATCGGCTGTGGAATGCCAGAAAGGTGAGCTTTAGGGAGTTCTGGGAGGCAGCAGGAACATTTTCTGTCTATTTACTTGCTTCTTTATTTGCTTTACGTAGGTGGCAAGAAGGATGGAGCTACTAGTCATTAATACGGATAAGGGTTCAGCAGGAAAAGTGGACCACTGAGTGTTCTGGCAGTCCTCCCGTTTCATTAGTTCAGCAGATACAATTTGTTTGAGCTGTGATTTCAGCTGACGCTCTGCTCTAGATGTCAGAGATAACACAAAGGAATGTGATACTGTCCTTACCCACTGGGAGATTCTCAGTCTCTGCAAGGCAAGGTTTTGAATGACTTCTTCCTCCATCAGAGAGGAAGAAATTTGGTACACAGAAGAGAAGTCAATTTATCACCACACAGAATATGACTAAAGAAAATCATTTTCAGCCCATTTGTGATGGAGAAGCAATGTGATTAGGATCTATAACACTACGTGAAAAGTTAAATATGTCCTCATCCTACACCGGCCCTAACTGCTAACCCCTAAACCCGAGCCAGGGCCATTAGCATTCACCCCGCTCCCCCGGGAGATAGACAAATGACTGTCTATAAAGAGGACTGGCTTGGAAAATAGCTCCTTCTTTTTATTTTCAAAACTCCCCTTCATCTTGAAGCATCAGTTGTGAGACCCCTGAAGGACAGAAGATGTAGGAATAAAACTATTCCACATAAATTGGCAGTGTTCTTCCAAACACAGCAGTGTGGTAAATTGCAGGAAAAGGGACAGCCATAAAACTCAAATAGCTTAATACCATTCTGGTTGCGTTGTTGATTCAAGAATCTTTCTTTAAAGTGTTAAGATCTTAGAAACTAAGAGAAAAATGATCACATATTTCATCTTGAATTGTTTTTTATAATTTTTTAAGTTATACCTTATAGACATTCTAGTTTCCATAAGTGGATCCACATTTGCTTCTCGTGTGTACTGACCAGCTGCCTATGTAACTTCCCACCTGTCTGAGGTGAGTGATTAAAATCTGGGTTGTACAAATACTTTACATCTTCTAGTTTTTCCTGTAGCTGAGTTGGATTTGTTAGAAAATGTGGTGATATGGCACCAGGAACAATAGAGAGAAAAAAATTGAACACTTCTCAGCCTTCTTCACAAAATGGTTTATAAAGTGGAAAGTTGAAACAATTGATCGAGTATAGCTTTTTTGTAACAATGTGATCTACAATACAGTAGAATTTACCCAGTCTTTCTTGCCTGCAATGACAAAGGAAGAAAGGCTGAAAGGATAAATGTTTGAGGACACTAAGTAGCTCCATTGTGTAAAATACACCTCATGGTTGGCAGGGAAGAAGCACACCACAGTGTGACCAGAGTCGGCTTATCTGCATTGTTAACTAGTAGTGATTTCAAAGACGTCCTCCACCTGAGCTTTCAGTTATAGGTTATGAAGTGGGATGTTGTAGTAGCTTACAAAGGGCCTAAATATAGTTAATATTTCTGTATAAATGTTGTGAAAATCACAGTCTCTGGCCACTGAAACTTTCAAGTAAAGAATATGGGTCTTTGGGGTTAAACAATTTTCATCATACTTTGCTCATTTTAGAGGAAGAGAAAATATTTCCTTGTTTGTCAAGGCCTATGCCTTCTCTTTTTTTCATCCCCCCAAATTTAAGAGTTCTTTAAATCCAGAGCTGATAAAAGGTAGTGATTCTCTAATTACTCTCAGTATAGGCTGACATTCTTGCACATACTAGTGTAAGCAGAATACTAAATCTGTGTGCGAGTGATGGAAGATAAATGGGGTGGGTGAGTGACCACACTTGTACACAAGGCATGGGAAAGCGGTCCCTGTTGGGAGCCTGCCATGTTCATATTCACCCCACTCCCTGTCCAAAATGTTGCCATGGGCTGAAATCGAAATTCATTTCATCCCTTCACCTCATTAAATTTTTTTGGCATCTATTGTTAAAATCACTGCATCCTGTTCAGCTGTCTGATTTACCCACCAGGTTGTAGCTCCTGGAGAACAGGGGTTTGACTACCTCATTTAATGAAGCACCTCCAGAGTAGCTATCACAGTACGTCTGTACCATTGAAGTGTCAGTGCAAACATCACCCATGTGAAGACAGCGTTCTCTTCATCACAAATGGAACACCAGACCCAAGTCCATCAGCTCATAGCACAAAGCTAATACTCAGGAGACAAGCATTAGCGAGAAGGAAATCAGGTTTATTCAAAGGACAGCTCCCTGAGAAAATGGGGCACTACTGTATCAAGGGCTCCCTTAGGAAATGTGAAGGCTGTTGCTGGAGGGAAAGAAGAGACAGGACACACTCTACAGAAAGACCACGTGGCCAGTGGGCTCTTCATTGTTGAAGGTGGTGCTCTTTCTCTGGCCAGGACACCTTTCAATTACAATCAGCCCAAACCTCTGGCAATGAGTTTCTGTAATTCTTTAAACAAAGCACATTCTTTTCCTGCAAGCTATATATTATCTATATTTCTGCTTTCAGTTAAAGAATAGATTTAGCAAAATATAAGGTGTGAACCAATTATCTGGTGAATGTTTACATTTAAAAATGTGTTCTATTAAGAGACAACCATTGCTATTAATTTCCCTGGAAATCCTCTCCTTCACTTCGAACACACACCGCCCATCATCCTTGCCGCTTTCTGGAGCAGTTCTGGAAGTGCTCTTTTATGAGCGCCTTTATGAGGCATCGAAAATACTTTAAAAGCTGCTGCCACATGCCATCTGACAACAGAAAGGCAGGCCAGCAAGAACATATGGAGTGTCCCATCCACCACATTCATTAGCTCTGTCATTATCTGACTGATGGGTCTCCTGCAAAATCAAAATGACTATGAAAGGTAAATGTTTTGAATCAATTTAGGACATCAATGGAGCCAGGACAACACAACTAAAGACATTCATGAAAGAGGACTCTTTATACCAACACTCTTTTGTGCTCTTGAAAGTGAACATGGCCATAGGTCCCTGAAGTGACCTTGAGCAAATAATAAAGGCATTCAGTGAATCTACGAAGCAATATAAATTTCCTAGCCAACAGCTTTATATGTGAACCTGACCATGCTAGAAATAGAAAGCCAAGTTCTCATACTGGGACAAACTTTCAAGTGAAGATGTGTTACCATTTCTTTAACATTTTTTAAACATCAAAGTTATTCTCTGTCCTAAATCACAAAGTTCAAGAGTATAAGGACCATAGTTATTAATTTTTAACCTACTGTCTGATACACAGTAATTCTCCAACAAATGTTTGCAGGTAAGTGAACCAATTACCTATGTTACTATTTTTAACTTGATAATTGAATAATCTGTACTATCCAGTATTTCCACACAGGAAACCAAATGCATAAATGAGGTAAAGTGATAATCAGATTGGGTAAAGACAACATACTGTATTTGATAATTACATATATATGTATATGTATTATACAGTCAAATAGAGATGTGGCTATGTATGTGTGGATAGACAGAGATATCAAAGAGGATAACTTGGTGAAACCTAGACTTATTTTGCAGTAGAGTAACATACTTTACGATGCATAGTAAAATACTTCAGGATATAAAATGCTTTGGGATTAAAAGATATTTGCAAAATAACCCATAGCTACAATATTGACAGCATTGTGTTAGAGAAAGTATTAGTACCTCATTTAATACAGAATTCTGAGTATTAAATAGTAAAACATATTCTAAGCCTTAGAATAGTGAATAGGACACAGTATGTACTTTGTGGAAGGAGACAATGGTTGTTCAGCTGATACTGTTGCCACTTAAGTTTTCAAACCACTGGGAATTTTGAAAAGTTAATATTTGAAGTTATAATTAATTAAAGAAACAGTTACTAATCACCTATGACATACCAATTCATATAAAGTCCCAGAGACCAAGAGGTACAGTACAGGATGGGATTTCTGCCCACGCTGTGTGGTGGTAATGTATAAGTCATGGTGATATCATAATGCAGGTATGTTCAAAGCTGTATGGGACACAGCGACTAAGCTTGCCTAGAAGAGGTTATGAAGCCTTCATTGGAAACTGACCTTGAAATTGGATCACATAGGATTTCCAGAGGACAGAGGAGGAAAGATTTCTACACTGAGAAAGCAGATACTCAAAAGCTCACAAGACACAAAGAGAACAGCTCTTATCGGAGCACAGAGAACACTGGCCGACAGTGTACATGAGGCTGGAAAGCTGGGTGACCTCAGACAGTCACCACAAAGAGTGGGAATGCATATGTAGCCTAAAATGTAAGACATTTTAAAACAGCATTTTATCAAATGCACCCAAGACTTTACGAGAACTGGGCTCTATGGAAACCCAGAATGATGTGGACACATACTGATGTTTCAGAGGATGGCCTCTGGCCCTGCTGGGTCATTCCCTGGAGCCCCTCAGAGCACCCACAGTGCTCTCTGCAACAGTTTCGCCTGAGTGGACCTGGGGAACTTAATTTAGCAGCAGAGTCCATCCAGGCATTGGAAAGAACCTGGCTTATTTTCCTTCACCAAGGACATTATGCAGTGCTGTCATCGCATATATTACAGACAGAGCTGGATGGGTCCTGATTTTCTTGCGTGCCAATGTTTGATCTCATAACAGCACAAGAGGGGCAAGAGAAAAACCAAACTGCCTCCAAAGCAATTACTGAGAACTGTGAAATACTCTATGGAAACTCTACATTGACAGGTATGTGGTGGTTTTTATGCCAAATCTTTCTCTCTAGAAGTGGAAATACCTATTAAAATGTAAAAGTGCAGGCCATTATGAATATAAAGGGATTTGACATGCTGTGGACTTCGAAATGCCTCTATACTGTGTGATAAGAAATGAAAGCCTCTAAGTCCAAGAGTTACGTTTCAAAGGCAAGCCCTTTACAATTTCTATAACCATGTGACATTTTATCATGAGAAAAAGTTTCCCTGGAATAATGTGACTCTCTTACATTCAGTAGAGAGTTTTTTCTAGATATATATAAAATTCACATCAATAGACCTTTATAATTATAGATTCTCATGGCAACTGCCTGAGTTCATTCCAGTTTCTCTCCATTACCTTCAGATTCTGTAACTTAAGATGTTCAGAGCACTAAACGTGTCTTCGCTTTTCTTTAGGAAGATTTATATGTGTTCTGATGGACTCTCAGTGTCACGATGGAAAACAAATTCTTTTTCTCCTCTCTGATGTCAACAGTTTGGGATGATTCTATCCCTTCTAAAATTGCTTTTGTTCTGTTGTAGTTTTTAAGGGTCACTTAAGTACGCAAACCTACTCACGTTTTTATCCCTGGTATAACACGTTAGAAAGATATAAAGCATAGCATTGCAAATGGCAGCCTGTCTTTAAAGAAAGATGGCAATTTCATCTCCATTTAAAGGAAATTTGTAGAGGTTTCAACCAGTTCAGTGGCCTGCAAAGGTTAAACAACTCAGACAAGATCATCTAACTTGTAAATAGCAGCACTTTGCCTGGCTCCTGACTTCACACTGACTTCCCTCTGTTCAAATCAGTCAAGGTTTCAACCCAGGAAACTCTTGGATGTCTGGACTGAGCCAGATGAGAAACTACCATGCTATCTTTTTCAAAGCCTATTCATTCAAAAACATATTTTCAAGTACTGGGTAATGTACCATATATTTGCAACAAAAGGCACTGGTCTTAACTCAAGAAGTGTTTAGCCAAACTAGAGATAAAATGTCATGAATTTTAAAAAAGAAGAAAGCAAAAATGCTACTGTATATCAGACACTCTTCAAAGGAATGTGGAAGAACAAAACATAAGAAACCAGATATTTTCCCACTGCATAAAATGCACAGTGGTGGAGGAAACTGGGCATTAGTCTCCTGACAAACAGTACGTGAAAGAAATGCATTAACAAAACAGTGCCGACCACAGCCGGGTATCAGCTGTAAAATTCAGCTACATCTTTTCAAAAACTTAAATCCTTGAGATGGCTGAGATCTCTGATTTGCTTTTGCTCTTTTGTATCTAACAAACTACCCAATTCTGTACATGTTTAACAATTAAAGCCGTGCTCTGCATTTCCACTTTATCCTATGCAAACACATCACTACCCTCATAATGTGTTACAGGGATAGAATGGTGTGCCATTCCCCAGCCCTGTGGTCTCCAACCCTTCTAACCTACTTGCTTATAGCTATTAGATCTATTTTCTTGGAATTCATACTTGACTGTGTTATAATCACTCCTTAAAACATTTTTTATTCTCAGTAAGTTTATTGGTACAATTTAGATACACACAATGATCATATACATCCTAGGGAATTTGTGCCTATACATGATATATTCTGATATTTCTTTTTTCCCTAATCTCCTCACCTCCTTTCAGTCCTTCTTCTTATTCACAAAGTTTTGTTTCCACTTTATCTTTCTTTTCTCATTTTTTTCTTTTGCCTTCCTTTCTTTCCCTTCCCCCTCCTCCTCCCTAGATCCCTTTCACCTTGAGCCCTCTTTTCCTATTTCACAATACCTGTTATATACTTTGGTCCTTATTTACACTTTCAGTTTCTCACTCCATAGAAACAATGTGGTGTTTACACATGTGTGTCTGATTTATTTCACTTGAGTATGGTCCCAAGGCACATCCAGTTACCTAGAAATATCTCATTTATCCTTCTTTATGGCTGAGTAGTACTCCACTATATTAAAAAAACTCTTTCTTATCTGTTCCTTGGCTGATGGAAATCTGGGTTGTTTCCAAGATTTAGGTATTACAAACTGTGTTGCTACAAACCTTGGTATGTAAATATTGCTGTGGTATGATGCTTTTAATTCACCCAGGAAAATACCCAAATGGGATCCTCAATAAGATACTGGCAAACAGAATGCAGGAAATCATCAAGAAAGATTATACACCATAAGCAAGTAAGATTCATCCCAGGAATGCATGGACAGCCCAAAATATGCAAATCAATAAATGTAATATACCATATCAACAGAGTGAAAGACAAAAGTCAAATGATCATCTCTACAAATGCAGAAAAAGCTTTTAACAAAGTCCAACACCCATTCATGAAAAAAGCCCTATGGAAAATTAGAATAGATGGTCTTTACCTCACTCTGATAAAAGCCATTTACGACAAACCAACAGCCAGCATCGTACTAAATGGACAAAAATTGAAAGTTTTCACTGTAAAATCAGGAATAAGACAAGGGCATCCACTGTTACCTCGCCTATTCATATAGTTCTGAAAACTTTAACCAGAGCAGTTAGAGAAGAGAAAGAAATAAAAGGAATAAGGATAGTAAAGAAAGAAAGTAAATTATCACTATTGCAGATGACATGATACTCTACATAGAAAACCCCAAAAACTCCACCAAACTCTTCTAGATTTAATAACCAGATTCAGTTGTGTAGCTGGATGCAAAGTCAACTCTCAAAATCAATAGCATTCCTGTACACCACCAAAATTGTCAAAATATTTTAATGACTGCCTGAGCTTAAATAATTGGCTTACAAGCTGTGTTTGCTAACCTATCCTACTTTTTCAAGGAAAGTGTTAGACGTAGAACTCCAACCACTAAGACAAACCAAACTGTAATTTACTTACAGAGTTATTCTCAATAGTGAAGTTCTTAAGGATGTAAAATGATAGCTCAAAACCACAGAAAATCAAGAAGCACAACTTGGCACTGTAGTCTTGGGCGCCATCACCACCAGTAACATGTTAGAGCCTTGCTACCAGCAGCACTGGAATGAGTTGAGTGCATGTCAGAAATGCTGAATCCCAGGCTTACCCCAGTCCTAAATGCAAAGCTGTTCTTTAAAGTGCTCCAAGTCATTGGTATGCTCGTGCATTTAAAGTGTTCTAGTTTTGCAGTTTTCATTTGTGGAAACTGACTCCTCCATGGAATGATTTTCACAGGTTGCACCCAAGGGTCTTCATGGAGGTGAATGTTCACTGGCAGGACCTGCCAGGGGTGCTGGGCACTCACAGACCACCCCCGTGTTCTTCTCACTCTGTCTACCATCCAACGCTGCCTGCCAGCACTATTGCCTATCATCAGCCTCTGCTAATCAGAAAACAACGCAAGTGTAAACCAGCATTATCGCCCCCACCTAACTTCTTCCTGCCCCTAAATACACGTGATCTGTCATCTTGAGATGCCCGTAGCAATCAGTACCTTGTACAGTGTTCACTGCGTTTGTATTTTCTAGCTTTCTGGTTATTTGGTTTTCATCTTATTGCCTATCAGATTGAAGGTTTCTAGTAATCAGGAACTCCACTTTCTTACCATGGGTAAGTATACACAAAATCTTTTCAAAATGGAACTGATATTTACTGGTAAAAGAGATATATAAAAGGAGAAAATTTTAAACTGGCTAGAACTCCAAAATACACAGATATAAATTTATCAAGTAATAAATTATCTTTTCTTTAAGTTGCTTTACAGGAAATATCTCCAACACCTATCACGGTCAAAACCCAACTATCAGTATTAGATATGCACTTAGGAGCTGACCTGGCCAGTCCCTGATCTTTTGATGTCACAAGTTTCAAGTCTCTCAAGTAGAGCATAAACCCCTCCTAAAAAGGAACATGCAACCCACAAGGAGGTGCGATGACTGTCTATGTGTTGAGCAAAAAGCCTTAAAATATCCTTTCTCACTCATCCAATCAATAAGCAGTTTCTGTCTGTTCTGTACCAGAATTCCCTGTGACCAACTGATCTGCATGACAGATTTTTCCTTGCCGCTGTATCCTGATGATCAGCCCTCAATGAAAAGCTCTTTTATTTTTTTTTTCAATTCCAGAAACCCAGAGTCATAGCAATGGAATCTATGCATTCTAGGCAGCATGGAGTCCAGTATCCGGGTTCTAATTCTATCTCTGCCAAAAATCTTAATCAAGTCCTTCTGTTATATAAAGTCCCTCCGAACTCAGATTCTGTTATCTGAGATGATCATGGTCATGTGTGAAACATCTCCCAAGACTATAAATTTAAAGCCATAACTGAACTCCATTCTACAAATATCCTCCCTTAAAAGTATATATAAAAAATGTAGAAGATAAAATCAACACTTATAAACCAAATTTCCTAGTTACTAGATTATATCAATTTACTCTTCAAGGATGAAAAACTAACATTGAACTCAAGGTTCAAATTATCTTTTATTGATGTAAAAGTCTCACTTTACAAAAAGCCTTTTTAAAAAGTGTATAAGGTTGTGGTACTGTGAAATAATATTTGCTTTGTCCCTATGTCTTGGTATAGAACTCCTAAGATCCGTGCGCTCCCCGACGCGCTCTTACTGTGCTAGTGAGATGGCTGGCAGCTGCTGGGTAGCTTCCGAAAGGGTCTGGCACAGGGAAGACCAAGGCAAGAGAAGACAGACGTGACTGTCGGCGCCACCCCCGACTTCCGGGGAGGGAAACGAGGTGAAGAATGAGCTGACAGCGACAACCAGGGACTTACTCGCTACTGCGTCAGTGCAGTGAAGCCTCCTCAAAACCCTGAGGCACGGGATTCAGAGAACTTGTGGGCTGTGTAAGCGGCGAGATTCCTAGAGGGCGCCTCTCCTGGAGAAGGCATGGAAGCCCCAGGCTGCTTCTCCTGTACTTCAGCCTGTCGGGCTATTTCTCTGGAGTTCAGCATTATCCTTTGTGATGTCCTTTATAATAAACTGGCAGATATGCCCCCCTGAGTCCTGTGAGGCACGGCAGCAAACTCATCCAGTCGGATGAGGGGGCCGTGGGAGCCCTGATGTGTGGCCGGTTGTCAGAAGCACAACTCCAAAGCTGGACCTGGCGAGGGGCACTGGGGAGCGCAGCCCTAGGAACTGAGCCCTCAAACTGCGGGACCAGATGAAGCGCACTGGAGTAGAGAAGAAACGGAGTTGGAGTTTGAGTTCTCCTACACGCTCAGAAAGGCACTTATAACAAAAGGCTTCTCGGACAAGGCACGAACTAAAAAACTAAGAGTTGGAATACAATTTGAGAGTGAGAAACTCAACGGCACACTAAAACTGTACCAAGAAAATTGCCTGCTTTTTCTCTAACCCCCAAGTAGACAATGGAGATCCTACAGTTATTCTGCGATAAGCTTTAACATCCACCATGGTGAAAGAGCTTTTCCCAGCTAAGTAATTCATAGACTTTACAAGGAAAATACAAAGGAAGTGCTGAGAAAAGCAGTTATTTCTGAAGTCTTCATAAAGAGACCAAGGTTATGGAAGGACAGAATAATGGATTTCGTGTGGGTATTTTTTTTATAATAACCCTCAATGTCTGGTGACATCAGAGCTTTGTGTTTTAATAAATTCAGTCATACAAAAGTCAACATGGTAGAGATAGCAAGCTCTCCAAAGATGCAATATGGTTGAAGGGTAAACTTTAGAATATCTGGCACATAAGATGGGCTGTGTCATTCCAGCAATGAAGATTTGATGACTGTTAGTGACGAAAAGCTAGCGATATTCTTCCAGTAGGTATTTGGAGGATGCTTATTTGGTGCCGACAGTTGCATAAGAATTATATGTTATAAGAGAAAACGGAGCTGGAGTTGGTGTGAGTCGCCCTTAGTGAAGGCCGAAGAGTTTATCAAGGCACCATGATTTGCGTATATAAGTCAGCTTACCATTACCATAACAAAACACTGGACATAATCAACTTATAAGCAAGAAAGGTTTATTTTGGCATGGTCCATGGTCAGTTAGTTGATTGCATTTGGGCCAGTGGTGAGACAGTAGTCATTGTAGAAGCTTGTGGCAGATAAAGCCCTCACCTACAGCAGTCAGAAAGAACAAAGAAAGAAGGAAACAAAGAAAGAAGCTCTGGCTCCCAACACCACCTTCAAGGGCACATCCCCATGACCTAACTTCCTCCAACCAGGCCCCGCCTCTTAAAGGTTCCTACACCTTCCATTGACAACACAGGCTGATATCCAAGCCTTTAAATGAAGGCCTTTGGGGAACATTCAAATCCCACCTGTGGCATTGCCCAGACAAAGTCAAATTCTAGAACAATTACTTTACATATTTTCTGAGGCACAAATGGACAAGAAAAAGCTCAAACTTATTTCTCATAGTGTGACTCTGATCATTTTAATGTTCAAAAATTTAAAGCAGATACAAGACAAAATAGTCATTGTATCTGGATTTCACTTCATTAAATGATCTTTAACCTTCTCCCAAGTGACACGTCATTTCACTTGATGGAACGCTAAGTGGGAAATGTTACTAAAGATCATTTTAAAGGCATAGAAAAATGGTAGTGCACAAGAATATTACAGTATTACCAGTATTAAGATTAGGACATTAATTTTTCTTCATACTTATAGAAAAAAATTCTATAATGTGCATTAAAATCACACATGAATATTAAATAAAAAGTACAAAGAAAAAACATAATTACACTGTACAGTAAATATAACCTGCTTTCAAAAGAATTAGCACATATGTAGGTGAAGAATTGTTCACTCAGCAGGGAGTCTGTATTTCTTGGCCAAAATATTTTGGCAACTTTCAAGGAAAAGTCACAAAAATTAATGAAGATGAATTGCTTAGAGATAGATTTTAATGAGAGCGAGCTACAAAAGCAACATGTTTATTGCCTTTAATTGGCCATTTGGTAGCAGAACACATTGTGTAAACCTTCAGAGAGCATTTGGCCTTATCTTATTAAACAAATAATACAAACCCAAGTAAAACTGGGAACCCCTTCCTGTCCCCTGGAACTAGGACAGAAAACTTCCCAAACAGCAAAATACGTGCAGGAATATGAAGGAACGCCTGCAGAGTACACTGTTAGTATTCAAGTTGTTAGATATGTGTTGATCCTGGAAAAATCTGGAATTTTGTGAGCACAGTTAAAGTCCATTTTGCTTCAGGGAAACTTGAGAGAATTTTAGTGAAGGAAAGAACAAAACTTACAGCTACATTCCAGGTATCAGACAGACTTTTCCATGACAGATCTTAAAAATCATATTTTTGGACTCATGTTTCTGTCTACCAACCAAGAGTTCCTACCACCAGTATGTGCCAACCTCTGATGGGGTACTGGTGATAAAGTTGCTAAGAATCACAGCACTTAAAGTCAAAAGTAGGGTGATGCTGTAGTTTGGACAGACAATGCCAGCCAATCCCAAGTGTTAAAGACCTGGCCCACATTCTGATGCTATTCCACTGGAAGGTGGTGGAACCTTTAAGAAGTAGAGCTTAGCAGGCAGTTCAGGGCATTAGCAGCTGGCTCTCAAACAGCAAGGGGGACACTAGCCCCTTCCTCTTGTCCTCTTTTGTGTTTTGCTCCTCCACGCACTGCTCCCATGATGTGCTGCCTCTCTCTGTAGTCCGAAAGCATTCGGGTCAACCGATCATGAACTCAAACCTCTGAAACTGTAAGCCAAAAATAAATGTTTTCTTTCTACAGTTGGCTGTCTCAAGTATTTGTTATAGAGACAGAAAGCTGACTCAACCAGGAAAGCAAATAACACTCCAAAGAATCATGTGATGGGATTATAAATAAATATCTGGCGCTCATCTGGTGCTACTATTTATCCCTGGCTCGTAGAATACAGTGCTTAAAACTTTTGGAAGTCCAAAGAGTCATAAGGGGGTCTTCATCCCTGCAGCAGATGAGTGACGACTGGCTGGGAAGCCCCAGGTAATCTCAGGATGGAGACAATTCACCAGAAAGACCAAGGTTGATCTTTATCAACCTGTTCATTTGTATCTTTATAATAGTCTTCATAATAAACCAGCAATAGTAAGTGTTTCCTACAGTTGAAAGGGCCTCTCTTGGAAATGACCAAGTCTAAGAGGCATATGTTGTTAAACTTTATAGCCAAGTCAGAAAAAAGTGTGGGTATCTAGCTACCCAATACATTCCATGGCCATATTTAGTGGAGACAGTCCATGGGGTCTCCACTAACTCTAGGTAGTAGTTAACAACAAGTTAAATACAATTCTAAGCTACTAGTTGGTAATCAAAGTATCATGATCGGTTGGTATAGGACAGATATATTTGATATCAGAAATGCCGAGAATAAAACAGCTTATCACAGTGTTGCATATAAAGTATCATGCTCTCTTAGAGAAGCTCCAAAGCAGGTTTAGGGAGAGATTAGAGTGAATAATGTCTAAGTTTAGCATATGCCTACAGCTAAATGTCTAGCAAGACATAATGCAGTCACTGTAAAGAAGATCTATCAGAAGTGAACTCTCCACTACACTATTAAGTAAATAGAGGTTGGCTGCTCAATTTAGGTTTATTAAATGAATCATCCAACAGTGGAGACAATGTTCTCTATCTTGTCCATTACTCTGTCTGGGCTACACTGGCATTCAGTAAGTAATTGCTGAGTGAATGAACAAACTATTGTAAGGAGATGAGGAATTGCTTACTGGGTACTTAAGGGTTTTTTTTTTTTTTTTAATTTCCTTTCTTATGGTGACTAACAACAGAATTTTCTTATGTCTGGAAAACCATACACAAAAGAAATAGGGCAGCTATAAAAATATCTAAAACTTACCTTGGCCTTAAGACATGAAGGCAGCTTGAGACTCACAAAACAACTAAATACTTAAAAGTATTAAAATTAGCACTTTTGCAAAAAAAAAAAAAAATGACAAGAAATTCTGACCTAGATGCCATGCTCCCTGCCAGCACGCTGACTGATGCTTTTTGTTCTGGGTCTGTGCATTACTAAAATAGAATGGTTGTGTAGTTAGCAGGAATGTTTGTCTGGCATTTGCTCAGAAAAAATTCCCCTCTCTTCAGTATGACTTTATTTTATGAAACAGGGAAAAATATTCTCTAATTTAATATTATTATGAAAACTCTCTCTTAAAAGATTATTTTTTAAAGTGTTGAAACAAATTGTTCCTTAGAGCCACAGATTACCTGTACAATTTATTTTAGTGATGGGTATACAATTGCTTTTCTATTTCACAAAAGCTAATTACCCAACCAAAGTTTTAACCATTTATTATCCCCACAGTTTCAGGAATATAAAATAAAGATATGATTACTAATCTCAGTGAATGTATAGCCATGGTAGGTAAATTCATTAAAAAATAATAATGTAGGCTTTGGGCTGAAACTCTGTCTTCCAGTAATTTTCCAAAATGATGAACACAACGTAAAAGAGGAAGGGAAGCTGGTGCATGTTCTCTAGGCCTTTTAGAAAACATGTGTTGTTCCTCTGGCCACATACGTGCAAATCTACAAGAAGGGTGATACCGTAGGCATCAAGGGAGTGGGCATCGTGGAAAAAGGAACGTCACACAAACGTTATCCTGGCAAAACAGGAAGAGTCCACAGTGTTACCCAGCACGCTGCTGGTATTGCTGTAAACAAGCAAGTTAAGGGCAAGACACTTGCCAAGAAGATTAATGTGCACATTGAGCATATTAAAGAGTCAAGGAAAATAACCCGAAGCAGACGGAAGCCAAAGAGCAAAGTTAAGGAGGTTCAGCTGAGGCGCCAGCCCGCCCCGCCCAGGAGGAGGTGCTTCACGAGAACCAACGGGAAGGAGCCCGAGTTGCCGCACCGGACCGTTCCCTGTGAATTCATGGTATCAGCTGGGGATGCAGCTCTGCTGTTGAGCACCTAATTAGTGGCTAAATGCTCTAGCCCCTTTTAAACATAAAAAACGTCAGCCTGTGTTGAAAGGATGGTTTTCATCACTGAACGGCTGTGGTGCCTTTACCTCAGAGAAATAACTACTTAGAGCAGATTCTCATTGTACTTAGTTCATTGTGTCAGGTCTTCACTCTTTAGTGGCTTTCTTGATGAAAGGTGTAAGGCATTGTGCAGCTATATGCCAAAATGGCCAAATATTTATGAAATATTTATATTGGCTTGAAGATCTTCTAAACCACCTTGGGGGAAAGATGTATCGAAATAAATGGAAGTCAGCATATGGCATTTCAGTTAAATAAATTTTAATGCATATATATGTGTGTGTGTGTGTGTGTGTGTATATATATATACACACACACACACACACACACATATATATACACATATATGACAAAAGTGATAAAGTAATTGGTGACCCACAGGATGGTGTTACTGCTTGTATCTAGGTGTCCTCCAAAGCCTCATGCATGCACAGGTGGGGTTTTGGGGAGTGACTGGATGACGGATGTGTGCTATGGACTTAGGGTGCAATAACTACAGTAGCCCACCAATGGGTTTAGCATAACTCTGCGCATGGATAATGGGAGACCCATGGGGGGGGTGGCACCATCCAATAAGCTTGTATCCTGGCTGGGATGAAAATACAGAAGGCTCATATCTGGCCCCTTTCTGCACATCTGCCATGGAAGGTTTCTCCCCCGCCATGCTTCTCTGCCCTGCTACCCTGCCTTGAAACCAGCCAACTATGACCTGAGTCCTCTAAAACCTGTGAGCTAAAACAAACCTTTCCTCCTTTGACTTGTGGGTTTCTGGTACTATGTCTCAGCAAGGAGAAAGTAACTAAGACAGATAGTGTGTAAATTACAGGAAAGTTCCATGTTGCAAATAATTTATTTAGAGAAGAGACTGAGTAAGTGCTGGAGATTCCCAAACATCTTCATAGGATGTTCAGACTTGGGAAGAGTGTAAGAAGGAGAAAAGATTTTTACTAGTAGCACAGAAATGGAAGAACTTTGTAGTGAGAAAAATCTCAAAAAGGTAATATGTAGTATGGAAAAGAGAAATCTCCTAGGAATCCGAACTGTTCCCCTCTAGTTCTACCTACTAAAAGTTAAAGTTAAGAGAGGTATTTTACACAAGTTTAGAATTCTAGAGCCACCTACAGTAAGTATACACAGCCCTCCCTAGCTGTGGGTTCCACACTCATGAACTCAAATACCCAGGATAAAAAATATTTTAAAATACCTGTGAATGTATTCAACATGTGCAGACCTCTTGTTTTTCCAATAATAATCGGCATAGCACTTATGCAGCATTTGCATTGAGTCAGGTATTATAAGTAATTAGAAATGATTTAAAGTCTATAGCAGGAACTGTGTAGGTTCTATGCAAATGCTGTGCTATTTACAAGAGAGACTAGAGCAGCTGGGATTTAAGCTTCCGTGGGGGCTCTTAGGAGCAGTCCCTCATGGATACAAAAGGATGAGTGTGTGTGAATTTATCTTCATGCAATTATAAATAAATATATATATCAAAGCAATACGGGTAGTACCTACCAGGAGATTATACATTTATTATACCTGAGGGGTATGTTTATTATGTATATGTGAACATATATGCGTCTGTCATGTTAGCAGTACTCAAAGAACACAGTACTCAAAGAACACAGACTGCTGCAAGACCTGAATTTCTGACCCTTGAAGTTTGCTAATCCCCAAAAGTAGACAGTAGCACCCTTCCTTCAGATCCATAGATTTCACTGCCAATAGCTAAATTCTCCCACCACTAACTAGGCCAGGGATGCGGTTCTTCCAGCAGCAGGTTAATCTGATCCCACGGTGTGGTGATTCCTCCCATGTCTGTTGTCACTAGTGCTTCACTCCCGCAGACGGCAGCTTCCAGGCAGCACTGCCAGCTCGGATCCCACCACCCTCCCAGAAGCTCTCCTGCGCCAAGGCCGACTGTTATTCTACCACGTCCTATTGCACCTGCAAGACACTTCTGGGTGAAGCTCTAGTGACTGCTGGCAACATGATGCGAAGCCAGGAGCTTCACCCTTCAACTCCTCCATCTCTCTCTTGTGACACTTTCCTGTGATACTGATCACACCTTCCACTGATGATTCAGCATGATTTCAAAAGGGAAACGTACTTCTGATCTCCCTTAGAAAGAGGCACTCATAAAAACAACTGGCATTTATCGGTATGCCAGATACTAATCATCTGTATGTGCTCGGTGTGTACCACAGCCATCCTACAAAGGAGGAAAATGAGATATAAACAGGTTAACACACTTTATTCATGATAAAAAGAGGAATAAGCTCAACTTCATCCTGCCTAATTATGACGGCCAGTAGCCAATTTCCTAGCTCTCACCCTGGAGTGACGGCATAGTCTCTCACTTCCTGTTGAATTTAGCTTTCAGCCTTCCACAGGTGCCTCCACCAGGTGCTGCAGGGTACCTTTACCCTAAGAGTCCTTTTGCTCGGATAGGGCTTTGCCAGTTTCACAGCCAGAGCCTGGCTTTTCCCCCATCTTAACATTCCCCTGAGTTGTTCTCTCCTCACCACTTCCACTCCAGTCTGTAGCAGGTTTCTCTGAAAAATGGATTCTACGTCTTGCCTCCCATCCCTCTCACTTCATTTTCCCTTGAAAGCTTTTATTTTCCTTTCTTCTTTTTTCATGAGACGCCTGCAGTACCTGATGATTAGATCCACTGTGGGGAGTGAGTACATGCACATATCACACCTAACTATCCTTTTTCCTCCCCACCCCTCCTCTCGCTCCCCTCTCCCTCCGTCCCTTCACCCCCTTCCCTTTTGTAACTGTTCTATCTCTCCATTTCCATTATTAGTCTTTCATTTTGCTCTTTAATTTAGTTACACTTTGGGTTTATCATGTAAGAGAACCAATGGCATTTCAGATTGTGCATCTAATTTACTTCTCTAAGCATCATGGGCTCAAATTTACCATCACCTCTCTCCTCCTCCACAAGGACTTTGGTGAAGCGAAAGCCAGGGGCCACTTTCTGGCTTTCGTCTCACCAAAGCCCCAGCCTAAGCTCAGCACAGCCGGTGACTCCCTCAGCCGGGAGACCCGGTGCTCACGGGCTTCGGGGCTCTTCTCACCCCGCTTTCTCCAGCCGCTCCTTTTACTGCGCTTTACCTCTTCCTCCTTATTCCCTCAAGCTCTAACCACAGAAGTGACCTAAGGGTGCACCTTTCACTTCAGACTCGTCTACCTAGTGGATTATTTCACACTCCAGTTTCACGTCCTAAAGGGACTGTGGGAAGCCACTTCGAGATTGCTTCAAATCCGGGACATCTGAGGACACGTGAGGACATGAACTCCCTGCCTCATACAGACACACAGCGGGATGCATTTATGTAGCTATGACGGCACGGGCAACTGTGCATGGGCTACAAGGCTAAGTCAGTATGTAAATACGTGGTAACAGCATGTATGAGGGTTGGACAATAAAGACGCAGTTGCTCCTCCTGCCGCCTGCCTGCCTTTTGGACTGGTGTTTGCCCCATGTGTGTTCCATTCCGTGGGGACCTCGCCAGCAAAAATACCCCTCCAGACCTCTGGTTCCAGCAGGCACTCTGATTTAACACGTCTGAGTCCAAATGTCTCTTCCTCACCCTTAAACTAGCCTTTCCTCCCAATGAGGCTACAGTATGAGCATCATTCTTTTGCTTTGGAAAGACATTTGCAGCTGCCTGTAACTCTCCTTACATCCAGCACATCACCACACGGCACAGAGCCATTGTGAAACAGTTCAGGTGCAGCTTCCAAATACAATACCAACTGCCCACGCTGCTGTCATCTCCCAGCACTGCAGTACACTTTTGTCACAATGACCCTTGAATGGTACCCTATGTCACATGAGCCAAGCAGAGGGACTTTCCTAAAGCTCAGCCAAAATGTTCCTTAGTACATGTGTTTCTCAGCTCAGTATATGGGCCATCTTCATACAATACTATTAATGAGCTTAATGAGTTCTCAACATGATTGCTTTGGGGGCTAAGTCCCACCATGGACTTTGGGGAGTACATTCAAATTCCAGCAGGCTGCACCCTGGTAACCCTATTTAACCTCAATAACCACCTCAAAGGCTTGACCTCCAAATATACTCACATGATTGGCTAGAGCTTCAATGTACCAGTGCGGGAGAAACACAGTTCTGTTCAGATATCATTATCCCATGGTTTTCAGCTCACTTAGAAACCAGCAATGGCAGCCAAATGGTGGGCAATATAGACTTCCTCCTCCTCGCCCCCGGCTACGGGGTCAAGCCAACTAGTCCCTCTACAGTTTCTAGAACTCACACAAACTCTCCTGTGTGTGTATCCTATCTCCTGGGAACAGCCCTCCCCTCGCACACATTCAACAGGTCTTTACCCAATGGCATCTTTCAGTCAGACCCTCCCCGCCCTGCCCCACCAAGAATCGCAACTCTTGTCCTGTGTCCGCACCACAAATGCTTTTCTGCTAACACCACCTCTCCCAACCCCAACAGGATTGTGTTTTGTACATTTATGTGTTTCCTGTCCACTGCTCAGCCTCCTCAGGACTAAGGTTGCTATTTTGTTCCGTGCTGTTCTTTGTCATCTAGAACAGGAACAATTATTCTCCCAGAAGGTGACAAACTTGTGGCTGTTTTCCAGGGCATACCTCTGATAGGAATAATTAACCCTTTGAAAACTTTATTTGGTGCCAGCCATAAGAGACTTCTACTTTTTCCTACTGAGTAATACATTCTCACTGGTTCTCAGACATCTTTCTGGCTGCTGACTTTGCATGGCTACTCAAAATCCATTATCATTTCTTGTTTCTTTGCTTGTATACTTTGGATATGCTGAAATCAGCAGATACAGACTCATAAGTGCATGCCTCAGGGCTTTCCTATGGAAGCCCACGGTTTGTGGAGGTGGTAACATGAACAACACAACTGCAAACGGGAATTTCTCATTCAAGAAAAGAATTTTACTGAGTGCCAATCATGAACAAGCTTTTATAAATACACCACTGCATTAAACCCTTAAAAAAAGCCCACATATTGTGACTTGTAGTATTGAGCCTGCTGATGTGACTGCGACTTCCCCCACACAAGCCTACACTCCTTCTTTAAAGAAAACATTTTTCCAGTGATAATGCCAATTTACAAATCTTAAGAATTTATATAACAAGATATTTATCTGCTCAAGCTAACACTATCCTCTCTGCCTTTTCTTACATGCACACATTTGGATAAACTTTCATCTTAAGGGCTTGGTGTGAATAGGGACTTGGGAAGGGAAACAGCTGTGTGCTGTCATCTAGCCGTCTCTGGCATGGAGACTGGAAAGTGGCATTTGTCAGAGGGATTCCTCAGAGGTCCTCAGCAATTCTCTGACATGGGTACAATACAATCATTAAAAATATAAATTCCTAAGTTTAAACCCAAGTTATTCCATTTACTAGCTGTATTAGTCAGTGCATCTAAGAGCTTGCAGGGCTGGGCAAGGCTCCTCAAAAGACTGCACGTACTCTGAATCACATTTAAAGCAGGACACAGAAATTTACAAGATTGACCTACAATGGCTGCCCACAGAGTCGAATGTAGAAGAGTACAAAGATTTGTCCACATGCTGGACATCTGTCCACAAAGGATCCAGCTGAAGGCCTGGAGCCCATGGCAATGTCCCCTGTGAGACATCAGGAGGTTGAAGGATCCATGAGGGAAGATTGAGAGTTCTTACTGGGATGGAGAAGGGTCATTGCTAGAAGCTGAAGAGTCTGCACCAGCAGGCTGAAAGGTCCGTCCTGAAAGCTGAAGAATCTGTGCTGAGAGCCAAGAGATGATGCCCAAAGTGAAGGGAAGACCAGAGTGTCTCTGAAGAGAACAACTGGGCTCCTCCAAGGAAAATCAGCTACAACCCTGCCCTGTCGTTCTCTTTTCATAGCATCCTTACAGTAGATCTTCCCCAGCAGAACCATGGTGACTCAGTTCAGCTGGACGTTCTGCACTGTTAACAACCTACTAACCACCACTCTTGCCATCCATCTTGGAAGGATACCTCGCTTCTCCATAAAATGCAAATGATGCTGGTAACACCCCAGGAGGTGCTGTGAGGAATAAGCCATGAAAACCTAAACATCTCCTACACGTATCCGCGGGGATATGGAAAAAAGTCTACAATATAACAGAGAACAAAAACTGCTAAGTTTGAAAAAGCATTCAGCTTCATTTAGTCTGCATATTGCAAATGTGTTCCCCAGGGTGTGTGCACCAGGTGTACTGCATCCAGTGAGGTGGGACACCGTCACCGCCTCGCACTGCCAGGCCCCCTTCATGGCCTGGCCCGTCCGATGCTGGCAGGGTGCGTCCCTGCCCTCATTTTCATGGTCTTCCTTGTCTGTACGTTGAGCATCTCTTCATTTGGTTTTGTCAGCTTCCTCTTTCTCCCACTGGCTTATTAACCATCACGCTGCTGCATTTTATTAGTCAAAGCAATTCATAAAACCAGCATGGGTTCAGGGATTAAAAAAAATAGAGCCCATCTCTAAGTGGGCAGAGAAGCCAGCAGTATGGCGGAAAGGAAAGAATGATGACGCAGAAGAACCCCGACCACCACCTACTTTGCCCATTTCTCAGTTGCGTTGTTTGCCTCTTTCGTAACTGTTTTGTATAATATTATTCATACACTGTGTTTATATATGTGTATTATCTGGAAAATGTACACATACATACATCGATTCTTTGTAATGAGTGCATTACAAATATTATTGCCCAGTGTGAAGGAGATAGTGCTACCTTTTATGGTGCCTTTAATTCACGGAAGTTCTCATATCTAAAGCAGTCAAATCCATTGCCATCGTCTTTTATGGACTGAAATTTTCAGTCCCATTTAAGGAAATCTTTGCTATTCCAAAGTCTTGCAGCCTGTTCTGCTGTTTCCTCCAAAATTTTAAATTCTGGTAACAACATTTGAGTCATAAATCATTTGATATTCATCTTAATTCATAGTTTAGAACCTATTTTAATACGTTTTCATGTGACAAGCCAATTGTCCTACTACAGTATGTTGAAAAGTCTAGATTTCTTTACTGACTTGTAATGCCCTCTCATGCAGAAAGTTTCTTCATATTTATGGATCCATTTATAACCTCCATAGCTATAATACAACTGTATTTAAACAACTATGCCCTTAAAACAACTCCTGATATTTAATTAAGTGAGATTCTGTTTTTTCCTTCTTCCACTTTTTGACTTGCCATGGTTATTTGTCATTCAAAGAATAATCCACTTGTCAAATTCTACTTACTGATATTTTTATTGTTATTGCAGTGAATTTTAAAATTTAACTATGTTGTATACAATACCAGTAAAAATCTCACCAGGAATTAACCTTCTTTATTTTCCTGTCTTCCTTTCTCTTTTCTTTTCCTTCCTTGCTCTTCTGCTTTCTTCCCTCCTCCCTTCCTTTCCACTTTCATTATTTTAGAAATCAACAAACTGATTCTAAAATTAATACAGAACCACCTAATATATAGAAATCTAGGAAATACAAATTAGTCTCTATAAAAGGGAAAATGGACACTTGCGCTATTTCATTTCAAGACATTATAAAGCCACAGGGATCAATGGATAATAGGATACTGCATAAGGGCTGACAAAATGGAACAAAGGAACTGAAGCAATCCCAGAAATAAAACCACATCTCTATTGTATCTCTTGATTTCCCACACAGTCACCAAAGCAATGCAATGCTACACAAACACTTCTTACAGTGTTTTGTTTAGGGAATAGTAACAAGAAAAAAAATCTGTCCAAATGCAGTTCTTTTCAAACATTTTTGGTCCAATATTGATTGAATCCTCTGATACAAAACTGCAGGTTTGGAGATGATATGATAGCCAGCAGGCACACAAAAAATTGCTGAGCATAATCATTCATCAGAGATATTTTAACAAAAATTGTAATGAGATATAACTACACACCTATTAAAATGCCTGAAATTTACAAAGACTAACAACGCTGAGTACTGAAAAGAATAAGAATCAGACTTTTCAGACATTGCTAATCAGGAATACGAACCTCTCTGAAAAAAAAATGTAGCAATTTATTAGCAAACCAAGTACCCACTAAATGCTGTCACTTAGCAGTTCTCCTCCTAGGAGTTCCTTCATCCAAGAGAAAAGAAACGTGTGTCAAAATAATTTGCAGAAAAATGCTCATCACTGCTTTATTTCTAAGAGCTCCAAACTGGAAACAGCTTCATATCCATCAACAGAAATGGTGCATTCATGTAATAAAACATTGCCAAATAATAAAAAGGAGCAAACTGCTTGTACACGTAATGGCCTGAAGGAATCTCAAGCATGAAACACTAAATCCATGCAGCTCTCTTCAAAACAGTAGATGCTACATGATTCCATTCTTTAAAATTCTAAAATAGATAGAACTAATCTATAGTAGAAAAATTCACATCAGTGGTTTCTATGAGCAACAGACACGCCTCTTCTGACCAACCCCACCTCCTATCGACACATTCCACTGGAACTATAGCATCCCTGGTATCCAGTCCCCTCCAAAATCCCAACCACTGAATTCAGGGCTCTTCCTGCGACAGTTAAGAGCTAAGCCACAGCACGACATTTACCTAAATGAAGTGTCCTGCTTGCTATGTTAGAAAGCACGGTAGGTCTGACCTTTTCTTCTGCAGGTCACTGGGGATGGGCCCCCAAGGGTGTGTCTTTGTCCCTGGCTCCTCCCTTCTCCCTATTCTGCCTGGATACCATGAGGTGAGCAGCTTCCCATGGTGGAGCCAGCTGACCATAAACTGAATTACTGAGCCATCAGCCAAAGTAAACCCTCTTCCTTTAAGTGGTGTTGGGTGTTTTGTCCCAGTAACAAGGAAACTGACTAATGTGTTTCAAAAACAGAGTCAACTAGTATAGGGTAATAGATCTTAAAATAATAGCTACGCTGGTGATACAGTGGTGGGAAAATGATGTATACTGGGTTGTATGTTGCACATCTATCTCTCAATCTGAATAGCGCTTAGGATTAAGGGAATTTGTATCTGGATAGGTGAACTTTGTAAAAACCATGGAGCCATACACTGAATCTGTGTACATTTGTAAAACTTTCCAAAAACAGTTTTAATGAGTTTAAGTGCTGTAATGAAAACATTTAATAACTCATAAAAGGAAAAGACCAGAAAGTCACTTAGTATGTAAATGACACGTAGCTCATTCAGACAATCAAAGGAGTGATGCGTTTACTATCTGAGGTAAACCAGTTCAAATGAAGAATTACAAAGAGCATGTAAGAAAACGTCAGTGTATTAGGAAGAGGAACATTAATATTTCAGTGTGTGATAATTAAGGTAACACTTATTCTTTCACTACAACCAAATAAAAATGGGCAGCCAAACTATACCCTTTGGTTGGAAAATTCATGTTGAAAAAGAAAACTCTTCCATCAATTGGGTTGCTATAGCAACTTCTATTTCCTGTTAGTGGGGTTAGAAACCTTTACTTGTTATCTCTAGAATAAAGATCTGAATAGTTATCTTTAGTCAAATATTAAATTTCATTTTTCCTTGAATACTAAAGATAGTTTGATTTCTACATAACATGAGTTTTATGAGAATTTTTCAAATTTTATTGGTATATTTTAGGTATACATAATGATAACATTCATCATAGGGAACTTGTACCTGTACATAATGTATCTTGCTTCTTTTTTCCCATGCCCCTTCTCTCCCTTCAAACCCTGTTCCCCTCCTTATGTACAAAACCTTTGTTTCCATTTTTTCTCTATTCTTTCTTTTCTTGTCTCTTCCGTCTATGCCCCCTCCCCTCTCACTTCTTCCTCTCTGCATTTGAACGTTTTCTTCCCATTTCCCTATACCCATTATACATGTTGGTCCTTGTTTACACTTCTGGCTTCTCACAGCAGAGAAACAATGCACTATTTGAACATGTGTGTCCAACTTATTCCACTTAATAGTACAGCCTAAAAGTGTATCCATTTAGGTAGAAATTGGAAATTAGACAACAACCTCCTGAATAACCAATGGGTCACACAAGAAGTTCAAGAAGAAATTAAAACCTACCTACAAATAAGTGAAAACGCAAGTACAACCTACTGGAATCTGTGGGATGCAATGAAAGCAGTCCTCAGAGGAAAATTTATAGCAATGAACTCATATACAAAGAAAACAGAAAGAGAGCAAATAAATAGCCTAATGCTACACCTCAAACTCTTAGAAAAAGAGCAACAAGCCAAACCAAGAGCCCAAAGAAGGGAGGAGATTATAAAGCTTAGGGCAGAAATTAATGCAATTGAGATGAAGAAAACTCTACAAAAAATTAGTGAATCAAAGAGTTGGTTCTTCGAAAGAGTAAATAAAATTGATAAACCCCTAGCCAACCTTATCAAAAAAAGAAGGGAAAGATCTCAAATTCGTGCAATAAGGGATGAAAAGGATGAAGTCACTGCAGATCCCACAGAAATCCAAAAGATCATTAATACCTACTTTGAAAATCTTTACTCCCATAGGATAGAAAATACAGAAGAAATGGACACATTCCTAGAAAGGTACAAATTACCAAAATTGAATCAGAAAGATGTAAAAATCCTGAACAACCCAATATCAATTAATGAGATTAAAAACGTCATTAAAAACTTACCAACAAAGTAAAGCCCAGGCCCTGATGGATTCACAGCAGAATTCTATAAAACATTCAGAGAAGATCTAATGCCAACACTCCTCAAACTCTTCAATGAAATCGAAAAGGAAGCAACTCTCCCTAACACATTTCTGGAGGCAAGTATTATACTGATACCAAAACCAGAGAGGGACCCACCCAAGAAAGACAACTATAGGCCAATCTCTCTAATGAACATAGATGCAAAGATACTCAACAAAATACTGGCAAATAGATTACAGCGAATCATAAGGAAAATTATACACCACGACCAGGTAGGACTCATTCCAGGAATCCAGGGATGGTTCAATATTCACAAATCAATAAATGTAATACATTATACTAATACAGTCAAAGACAAAAACCACATGATCATCTCAATAGATGCAGAGAAGGCTTTCGGTAAAGTCCAACATGCATTCATGTTAAAAACCTTAGAAAAAATAGGAATAGATGGCCTCTACCTCAATCTGATCAAAGCCATCTATGACAAACCAACAGCCAACATCATAATAAATGGACATAAACTGAAAACTTTCACTTTAAACTCAGGAACAAGACAAGGATGTCCATTGTCACCACTCCTATTCAACATAGTTCTGGAAGCACTAGCCAGAGCAATCAGACAAGAGAGAGAAATAAAAGGAATAAGGATAGGAAAGGAAGAAGTCAAACTATCACTATTTGCAGATGACATGATACTATACATGGA
>PVLD010018966.1:0-11284 GCA_004027595.1 Dinomys branickii
TCTTCCCCGCGGGGATCGTCCCCGGCTCCCAGTGTCTGGGACTTTCCCACGTCTTGCCCTGGCAGCCTGGTCCGCCCTACCACATCTTCCCCGGCATCTCAGAGAAATACGCCCAGTTTAAACTTCCCAGCCGAGGTTCCGGCATTCACGCTCACCAAGTCTGTCTCGAGCTGGTGGTGTTTATTAAGGAGGTTCGCTCCCTTGCTGCTCACCCGGTCGCCATCTTCCCCGGATCCCCATTTTTTTCATTCTTTATTGCATGAATTTGAGTTCTTTCCTTTCTTTTTTTGATAAGGTTGGCTAGGGGTTTATCAATTTTATTTATTCTTTCGAAAAACCAACTCTTTGATTCACTTATTTTTTGTAGAGTTTTCTTCATCTCAATTGCATTAATTTCTGCCCTAAGCTTTATAATTTCCTCCCTTCTTTGGGCTTTGGGCTTGACTTCTTCTTTTTCTAAAAGTTTGATGTGCAGCATTAGGCTATTTATTTGCTCTCTTTCTGTTTTCTTTTTGTGTGAGTTCACTGCTATGAATTTCCTTCTGAGGACTGCTTTCATTGCATTCCATAGATTCCTGTAAGTTGTATTTGCATTTTTGTTTGTTCGTAGGTATATTTTAACTTCTTCTTTAATTTCTTCTATGACCCATTGAATATTCAGGAGGTTGTTGTCTAATTTCCAAGTGTTTACGGAGTTTTGGGAATTCTTTTTGTCATTAATTTCCAGTTTCATTGCACTGTGGTCAGATAATATGCATGGGATAATTTCAATTCTTTTGCATTTAGGTAGGTATCCTCTTTGGGCTAGAATGTGGTCTAGTTTTGGAGGAAGTCCCATGTGCAGCTGAGAAAAATATGTACTCTGATGTTGTGGGGTGGAACACTCTGTATACATCTACTAAGTCCACTTGTTCACACATTTGGTTCAGGTCTGTTATATCTTTGCTGAGTTTTAGTCCAGTTGACCTGTCTCTTTGCGTCAAAGGAGTATTTAGGTCCCCTATTACAATAGTGTTATTGATTATTTGGTATTTTATGTCTGCTAAGATTTGCCTTTTATAGTTTTGTGCTCCAGTATTTGGTGCACACATGTTTAGGACTGTTATCTCTTCCTCTTGCAGCTTTCCCCTAGCTAGTATGTAGTGGCCTTCTTTATCCCTTTTCATTGTTTTCAGTTTGAACTTTACATTGTCTACAAACATAATAGCTACCTCTGCCTTTTTCTGGGAACCTGTTGCATGGAGATTTGCTTTCCATCCTTTGACTTTCAGTTTGTGGATTTCCTTTTGAGTAAAGTGTGTTTCCTGTAAATAGCATATTGTGGGATTTTATCTCTTAATTCAATCTGCCAATCTGTTTCTTTTGACTGGTGAATTGAGCCGATTTACATTAATGGTTATAACTGTTATATGTTGGCTTATTCTTGCATTCTGTCTACTTGCTGTTGCTTTCCTACTTTTGCTATCTGTTTAATTGCTTGTTCTGCTTATGGGTTCCTTTCTATTGTTGTTCTTGAAATTGTGGTCTATTTTTTCTCTGTCTAGAATATATTTTAGTACTTTTTGTAATATTGGTTTGGACTCATGAAATTCTTCAGTTGTTCTTTTTCATGGAAATATTTTAATTTCTCCATTGAATTTGAAGGATAGTTTTGCAGGATACATCAGTCTGGGTTGGAAGCTGTTTTCTCTCAGAATCTATAATACCTCGCTCCAAGCTATTCTTAATTTCATGGTTTCTGTTGAGAAGTCTGCTGTGATTCTGATGGGCTTGCCTTTTAGGTGATCTGTTTCTTTTCTCTAGCAGCTTTTAATATTGTGTTCTTTTGCTGGATATCCAAGATCTTGACTATTATATGTCTGGGTGTGGTTTTATTTGGGTTGTGGCTTACTGGAGTTCTATATGCTTCATTTACCTGCACATCAGTATCTTTTACTGTGCTTGGGAAATTTTCTGCTAGTATTTCTGCAAATATTCTTTTTATGTCATTTGTGTTGGCTTCTGCTGTTTCACTGATTCCTATTACTCAGAAAGTATTTCTGTTTGCTTCAACTTGAAGCTGTTGGATTGATTTTTCCTGATTCTTTGATGACGTTAAAAGATCCTTCCTTTCACAATCGTTAGCTGTCATGCTGTCTTCAAGATCTGAAATTCTATCTTCAGCTTCACTGAAGCGGTTTTGCAAGCTTTCAGTGGAAGCTTTCATTTACTGGAAATCTCTTTGAGACTATTTCATGTGTTCTAATTCATTCCTAAATTGCTCATGTAATGTTTCCACTTGTTGCCTTTGATCTTCTAATCTTTTATCTGTTTCTTCTCTGTATGCATGGAGCATTTATTCCATTTGTATTTTCATTTCATTTTTTCCCTGAAAGATTATTTCTGATTTAATCTCTTCTGTGGCCTGATGGATTTGTTTCTTTACTTCAGCTGTGATCATTTCAGAAATTTTAGGTATCTGACTTCCTAATTCTATGTCATTGTTTCATGTACGTGTTCTGGATGGAGTTTTGTTCTAAGATTGCATTTTGCTCCTATGTCTTGTCATTTTGAATGTCAGATGACAAGTTCTGAGCTACAAACTACCCAGGAAGTTCACAAAGGACTCTAGGGTCCCTAGTTGACCAGGATATCAAACTAATTCCGAGGTGGTAGCAGACTGTGGACCACTGGGCCCAGTTACACCAGGCAATTGTTGAGATTCACACTCAGACCACACCTGCAACGGTGGGGGAGTTCTGGGCTTTGGTACCAGGGTCTCCAATCCATGGATGTGAAGTATATGGGCCTCAGCCTTGAAGCCAACGGTGGTTAGGCCGGGGCCTCTGCTTCGGAATCCTCGGGTAGCTGATCAGGGGAGAGCAGGCCTCTCCTCCCAACCCTGAGGACGACAGAGCCTGAGGCTGTTTCCAAACTGCAGGTCTCAACCACCAACAGGGATGGGCCCTCTCAGTCCCAGAGCCTTCCTAACTTGAAGGTGTAGAGCAGAGCCCAGGCGCAGACCTTACCAGAGGAGAAGAGCTCCGTGGAAATGCTGCGCTGCTCAGGTAGTGCCACAGGCCAGCCTCCCTCTATGGTGGAAGGTCTGATGGGGCAGAGCCCTGGTGCAGGCCTTACAAGAGGAGCACAATACCCTTTCAAAGCTAATTTTGTATGTCTGGTGTCTTGGTTACTTTTCTTTCGTTGCTGAGACAAAATACTCAACACCCAAAATGAAGAAAGAAAAGGTTTATTTAGCTTACAGTTTGTGGAGCTTTCAGTCCATACTTGGCTCATTCAGAGGCAGAGTGGCACATGGTAGAGGGCAAACTGTTCATGGCAGCGGAGCACAGCAAAAACCACAAAAGCGAAAGGAAGGAATAGCTGCAAGTAGCCTCTTCTCTTCCCTTACATTGTAAACAGCCTACCCCCCACCCGGGGGGCGTGTAGCACTCACAGAATCTCCATGCCCTCCCTGCTCTTCCACAGGTTCAGGATGAATACAAGCAAGCATCCCAGCTCCCTTCTAAGTCACATAGTTAACCTTTTAAACTTCCCAAATTAACACAATAAACAACATGCCGGAAGGGTAAGGGCATGTCCTTTTTACAACTGCTGACTTACTTAACCAAAGCTCTAGACTCCCCAAGTTGACACAATGTATCAACCATAACATCTAGTTAGGATACACGTTCCACTGCAATTCTCCTACAACTCCAAAGTCTCAAAATCTCCCTGGTAACTTTTCAAGGAGAAAAACTTCGGCTTCCCAAAGTACAGCCTCTTGCTGGAGAGCCCAAGCTGACATCTTATTTCCTTTTACATAGAAACTTTATTTCAGAAAAAGCATTAAAATTTGTATGGACGGCTTACTTTGTAAAACACATTTCAATGGGAAAAAGTAAGTATTTTGATATCTTGGAGTTATTCTGTGGCAATCAGGGCAAAGTAAATTTATTTCATTTTAATATAAATTTCATTGCTGGGGATCAACTCAGAACTTCATGCACACTACACAAATTCTCTACCACTGAGCCACATCCACAGCTCAGACTTTCCTTTAGTAAATAAAAACTAAAACAACAATGACCAAGTCAAAACACAGTTGAAGTGTATGCAACTTTGTAATTTCTCCTTTGTTCAATTAGCATGGTTTTAAGAAATGATATAAAATTCTAGTGATCTTTGTATATTACCAATACATATTTGAGTGATGCAGGGTTTTACTTACTGTTGCACATTTAAAAATCCAGAGACAGTTTACATTCAAACTATAGATATAAAAACTACTTATTGAAAGGATTATTTTGAAAAATAATAATGTTCTTCACTAATAAATTTAGTGAAGTGACAATTTATTGAGTAGATACATGCTTTAAAAGTATAAATTTTATTGACTATTACAAATGAATACAATGTACAATGTATTTGTTCTCCCTCACTCTGCAAAGTAGTATTACATATGAATTATAAAAATTATGTTACCAGTTTCTGAGAATTTTGAGAATTTTTGAGATTTTTTTTTGAGAATTTTTGAGAACTTTTGAAAATGTTGGCAATAATTACAAATTTCTATTTAGGAACCATTATTTAAAAACATTAACAATTTAAAACTAAAGTTGAATAATATAAATCCTTCACTGTATCACATGTACTATGCAAGAGGAAAGGAAAACTTTTGCGTAACAGGTATTTGTATTTATAATTTTGCTAGAACTTATTTTGGGGGTTTTGATTAGCAGTCTATCACTTTTTATTCTGCCATTTATCCCAATCAACAAACATTCAATCACTCAAACATTCTTCTAATAACCAGCTGGATTGTTAGAAATCACAGAGCAAATCAGTTGATTTCACTACTAAGCAGAAGAATATACAAATAGAAAACAATTCTGAATAAAAAAAATAGGAATATTTTGCGATAGTAATGGTATAAAATGCTAATTGTATAATGCTGAGGTGTGTCACATGCATAAATATAGATGAGGTTTAGTTGTTTATAGCTACGTAAAGTGCTGTACAACCTGCTAAGCTGTGGAGAATCTCAGACAAAAGAGCATTATGTGTACACGGTAAGGTCCAGCAATACTCTGGAGTTTTCCTTTTAGCCATTGGTGTGAAGACTCTTCTTCCACCAAAATATATGCCATCCCTGCTACAAAGCTATGAAGTTGATTGACTGGATTTACACCTCCTCTTCCTTTTCTTCCCACCTTTCTGGTGACAGTGCTAATGAGCTGTCAGGACACTGGAAATGAATAGTCAAATCCTGGCAGCTGTAATATAAAGTGGGGGACATAGAATTAGGCACTATTAAATTATCATGCTTTACTTAATTGAGAATTAAATATAAAGAGCACTTGCTTTATTTGAAACATCACCCCTTTTTAGCTGGATGCTAAGCATCATATATTTGGTCCAGAACAAATAACCAACATAACAGACGTCTGTTGACATTTGAATTGTCTAAACAACAACCTATTGTTCTTAGCATGTACCTGAAAAACAATGTTATAAGGAAAATTTGTTGATTGGTTTCAGAAATCTTCATTAAAGAACTGGCAACACAATTTCATTTCTCTCGTCAAAAGTAGACTTTGGTTAAGCACTAACTACACTTTTTGGCAGTTAGGTAGACAGATGCCCAGTCTACATTTGATCCCTGTAACTGTAATAACAGCATGAAAAAGACTGCTTCTTTGTTATGCTCATATCATTTTTGACCTATAGAACATAATCTTCTCCAAAGAGAGGTTAAAGGACAGTTAGTAATAAGATAGAAATTTGAATTTAATTTAAAATAAAAAGACCTTCAACAACGGGGTACATTGATAAAGTATTTAGAACAATACTTCAAATAGCCCTAATAAAAATATATGGAAAAACTGTATTTGATCGGGACAAGTCAGGTCTGCTAGTGCAGGCTGATGAACATGGATGATTAATTTGGGAACTGCTAAAAGTCGAGTTACACAGGGACCCTGTGGTCTCTAACAGGCAACAACTCAAAAGTTTAGCATATAGAATTTAACAGCAACATCAACTTAATGAGTCGAATTCTTTCCAGAGGCAGGGTTGATCATGTAATTATTAGCAAAATAAATCAGATTTTTCTCCCTTGTGGCACTGTTTTCCCAGGGCTATGACAGACACTCAGGTGGCGGCATGATTTGCCTTTACCCTTTCCTCATCTGGACTCCTTCTGGGGGTTACTCCTTGTTTTGACTTTTCCAGTTTCCACTTAACTAACAGATTATCGCTCACATCCATTGATACTTTACCATCAGGGGATCTAACTTGGTCAGTTCCTTCTGTTGTCTGCCCCACTGTCAGTGACTCTGTGGGTAGAAACCTCAGGCAGAGGAACAATAGTACAGGAATGAAGCTCTTTATTAATGTGATCAGACACACACACAGAGAGACAATGAGAGAGAGAGAGAGAGAGAAAGAGAGAGAGAGAGAGAGAGAGAGAGAGAGAGCATTTGGGAGATAAAAATGCCAGGCTGATTCACATAAGAAGCAGAGTGGTGGAGTTTGACAGTGCTTCTAAAGTAGCTGAGCTCAGTCTCTTGATGTCATCCATGCAGAGCTGGAGATTCAGTTTTCCTGCACTCTTTCTCATCACACTTCTGCCAGGACGCTCCTCTCCTTATTGTCTCAGGTCTCCACTCCACTTCAGGCTGTGATTTTAATATGCTAATGTCACGTAATTGATTGCAAGGAAACTGTGTTACTTTTGTGACTGTCCTGGTTTGCTTGTTGACCACTCACTCCTGAAAGACTTACTTACTTACCAGCCCTTCCTTGTCTCTCAGTATTTTGACCCATGGCTCCAGAGTAACTAAATACTAAATCTAATGAAGCTGTATGTAATGGGGGCAGGGTTGAAATACAAAATAGATGAATGATATCTTAGGTCCATCATTGCTATGTATGGAAGAAATAAGCAACTCAGAATGAACCATGGCCTTTATATGAAGTCTGATTTTTTAAAAAAGTGAAAGTTTAAATTAAAAAATAACTATTGCAATAAAAACTACATTGCCAG
Organism: Dinomys branickii; assembly: GCA_004027595.1. Taxonomy (NCBI): domain Eukaryota; kingdom Metazoa; phylum Chordata; class Mammalia; order Rodentia; family Dinomyidae; genus Dinomys; species Dinomys branickii. Next base: position 7,028 of record PVLD010018966.1, read on the forward strand.
TAATCCTCCTCAAAATACTCCCCCTTGCATCGAACACAGTGAATCCCATTCTTTTGCTGCTTTCTGAAGTGGCTATGAAATTTCTCTTTTGTGAATGACTTTAGTTGAATTATTGTACCTGTCTCTGCCTCAGAGTCCTGACTCTATTAAAAGCATTTACCTTTCATAGTCATTTTGATTTGCTGCAGGAACCAAAAGTCACTTGGTGCCAGTTGCAGTGAATACAATAGATGAAGACACACCTTAATGGTTTTACCAGTCTGCCTTTCCATTGGGTAATACTAGGCAGCAGTATGCACTGTTTTTGTTTTTGTTTTTATCACATCTCATAAAAACACAAACGAGGACTTGCACAACTGCTTCAGAAAGTGGCAAGAATGATAGTATATGTGTGTTTGAAATCATAGGGAGCACCTTTGATGAAGACTGGCGACAATGTGTCCTTTACTGTAATACATTTTTTATTTAAATATTCACCACCTGTTTTGATCACATCTCATACATCTGGTGGAATATATTTACCTGCAGAAAAAAAAGTATGTTTTCCTTCATTTATGATTAATAGTGAGACAAGAAATTTACCAGGAATTAATCGTAATATAAGTATGGCATAACTTTCCTATATGAATTTCTCCCAGTTTATTATTTTTCTTTATTTAGAAAAATTAACTTTGAGTTTATTTACTAATACAAATAAATAAAGAAAATTAAAACCACCAAATTTCCCAAAAAAATAAGAATATACTGGGATTTTTTCTGAAAGGTTGAGGGCAGAATTACAGAGTTTGTAATAGAGCATATGGACCTATATTTCTTAGTACCTTCTCAAGAGATTCTTGGTAGCAGTAGTGACTTCAGGCAAAATCACATCCAAAAGTATGCCCCGTAAGCTCTCTCAGATGAACTAAGAGGGAACAAAATGTTCTACGTATCATGAATAGAATGAAAATGGCAAGTTCAGAAACGGGAATATCTTAAATTAAATTAATTTCTTATATCATCTGGAGTGGAGGGCAGTTACAAAATGGAGACTGTTTGTCCCTTGCCCACCCATTCACCTAACTACTGTTCCATATCCTGAGGTGAAGATTATTGTATTACCTCTCGTGGAGCATAAAGAACATGCACACAATACGTTAGAGTTCATTTTTAAAGTCTGTACCTTTCCTTCTTAGCAGGTCATGTTGTTACTAAATATGAAGAAAGCAGCCTGAACACTGGACATTTTTCTACTGTTCACAGCTTAGGACATCCCAACAATGTTCTTACCAAGTCTGGTGAATTGTTTGGAGCTCAGCACACTTAGCTGTAAGAATAAAATCTCAGGAGAACAGAATTTGAATGTTGAGGGTTCTTCTATAAGAAATGGAAAAAATTATGGCTGAAAATGGGAAATTAGAAAACCATGAAGATCTTTCACACTGAGTATTGGGAAACTTTTAGAGGACTATCCTTGCAGTGCCTAGCACAACCCACTTGATGTATGAGTTTAAGTGTAAAATCTAGCCATTTTGAATTACCTTCCTAGACTCGTAAAGATGGGAATGTATAAATTGTTGAGCTTGTTTCTTCTCTTGATTCAAAAATGCCTGTCTTCAAATGAGAAATATTTGACTCCTTGCTGGCCACAGCTAGAGCTTTCTTGGGACTTTTTTAATATATTTAAAGTTATACCTCCCACTGCTCCAAAATCCAGCCTCTCCACTGCTGTCCATGTGAGTAACACAACACTGGTGTTTTCTTATTTCTGTATGTTAAGGGCTTAAATGTGTCAGGCAATGGTGGTATTATTTCATAAAGCCATTCCCTGTAGCCATGAGTTGTAGTACTTTGTCCTTTTGTTCATTATGTGAGGCAGCTGTTATGCTTCAGAGCTACAGTGTCCCCTGCAAAATTCCCAGGAAGGTAGAAGATTCAATCATGGCACCACCGTCCTCATCAGTGGATGCCCTTACTGATGAATTAATGAACTAGCTGAATGAACTCCCATTAGCAGCTGGGCCTGATGGAAAGAATTGGGTCACTGAGGATGTGACCTAAATGGGTATATCTCCCTCCCTGGTTCCTTTTATGGTTTTCTGCTTCCTGGCTGCCATGTGATAAGCAGTTGTCCTCTGTTGAGGATTTCCCACCATGCCATATCTGTTTTACAGCCAGCAGACAAGGGACTGAAACATCAAAACACCATGAGTCCAAGTACACTTCTTCGCTTTTGACTTGTTGGTGTTGGATATTTTGTCCCAACAATGAGACAGTAATTAAAGACAGAGGGACACAGGCTAGTTACACAGATTCCCGCTTGACATGTTTTATTGCCACAATTTTACCCAAAGTGATTTTAGGATTAATGAAATCACCATCAGATTTTTTAATTCTTATCGAGGCATGACTCCTTTGCTTTTCATTTGAGAAGCTATTTGTTAGGGTTTGTGTCTAGATGTCCCCACAAAGCCTCATGCAGTCATGGAGCAGGCTCTTAGAGTTTATGATTGATCCATGATCCAATGATGGGATTATGTTTGTGAGTGCTCCATCCACCCTGGGGCATATAGGTTACATATGTAAGGGAGAGAAAGAGGCTGCTTGCTGCCAGTGTTCCCCATTTGCTCTTGTTGCTTTTGCTGTTTTTCGCTGCCATGAACTGTTGCCCTCTGCAATGTGCCACTCTGTCTTGGAGCCAGCCAAATGTAGGCTGAAACCTTCACAAACTCTGAGTTAAATAAACCTTTCCTTCCTTAATTTTGGGTATCAGGTATTTTGTCTCAGCAATGAGAGGAAAGTATCCAAGACACTGTTGTTTTGCATGTGAATATTTACATGAATTAAATTTCACTGTCATCACCTACTTTGTACAGTCCCTAGTAAACTGATTCTCAATTATGAGCGTCCGATTCCTCACCACAACTGGTTGGACAGGAGGAGGTTCCACATCTCCCTATCTATCCAAAGTACTCTTTTAATGAACCGTTCTGAGACATGTCTCTTTAGTGACATACTAAACCTGTTTTTTGTTATTGTTGTTTATTTGTTTTTTGCTGCCAAAAATCGAACTGGGGAACCTGTACTTGCCAGGTAGGCACTTGTTTAACTATTTTTACTTCTTTTTTTAAGATTCATTATCTTTATTGCTGGTGGCAAAAGGCCACAGCTCTTGAACACTTAAACCTACAATGAATAGTGACATTTAGGCAAGGTAAACTAAGGGGAGCTAAAAAGAATTGAATAGAAAAGTGGGAGACCAGAACAAAGGCACTCTGAGCCCCAAACTGCAAACCGCGATGTACCCAGATGTCTCAGCAAGGGCTGACTGCCAAAATTACTGACTGCTTTCCTTACTGACCTTGGACAACCAGTGCACTTTTTCCTCTGAAAATCTCGTTATTGGTTGAGTTGGCTGTATCTGGTATAACACAGTAGTCAGCCCTGACAACAAATCACACTTTCTGGTAAGGTGTGCCACACACGCTGCATTCAGAATCACTGTTTGCTTGTTCTTCGCCTTTGTCTTCTTCTCCCTGAGCGAGTGGGTGTCGTAGTCTCTTGCATCTCTTTTACACTGAGGACAGGAGGTTAGAAGACTATTTCATCATCTTTATCATCAGTCATTTCAACCGCTTTGGAGTTTTGTTTCTCCAAAAATGTTGATGTACAAACCGGCGTGGCACTCTGGCTGTCCACAGTCTTACTGGGAATGACGGGAGAACCTCTGAAACCGTTTTCTTCTTCTTAGGTATGCCTGAAGCCTTTTTCTTTTTGCCTGAAGCCTCTTTTTTCTTAGTAGATAAAAACCAATGAAGGTAAATTATCATCAATTCCTTTTGCAATTCATTTCTTCTTGAGCAATTTTTCTTTCTTCTGAAATTGATCTTCCATGCATAACTTTTGTAGGAATGTCTGATTGTGATTATACCATTTCACTGAGGGGTATATTTGATGATGAAATGAACCAACATGCCCATTTGTCCCAGGAATTAAAACAGTAAGTATAGCTCAAAGTATGAAATACATATAAGCTTCACCATACAAATTATAGGTGGTAGATGTATGATTTAAATGAACAAATGTTAAACGTTGCCTATACATAAGTAAAAGCTAGGACTTTAAATTCATTGTTTTGGGGCATGTTAGTGATTGGTTAGAACATGTTAAGGCAAAAAATCAATTCAAAGTTGATTTTAAATTTTTAAAAAATTAACTAAATAAAATACCCATGATAAAAAAAATGACTGGAACATATATCAAGAATAACTCCCTTGA
>PVLD010018966.1:11384-37696 GCA_004027595.1 Dinomys branickii
AAGAACCCGAGGGTGGGAATATAAACTAAGAGACATGAAGGAAATCTGTTCTAAAACAAAGAACAGATGGGATGAAGGAAAGTAGAAAAGAAAAAGACAAAAATGTATGTAGGTATATATGAATATGCATATATGCAGGAGGGCTAATATGGTTCTACTATTGTATTATATCACTTAATGCTAAGCAATAATCGATGACAGGTTATTTGATCAATCTTGTATGTCTGTATGTGTTATCCTGAACACACACTTCAAAGATATCAATATATAAAGCAGCAACTATTGGTGTTTTTTGTTGTTGTTGTTGTTGTTTTTGCTGTTGTTGATGTTTGCCTGTTTTGTTTTTTGTCTTTGGATTTTTGGTTTTTGTGTTTTTTCTGTTGTTGAGAGGATTAATTGTCTGACTAAATTTGCATATCTGTATATGGGCTTATATATTTACACTTCGAAGATATCAATGGATAAAGCAATAACCACTGTTGAGATCATTAAAAAAAAAAAAAAGAATAACTCCCTTGAAATCAATTTTTATTCAAAAATATAGGGGCTGGGGATATAGCTCAGTGGAATAAGCGCTTGCCTAGCAATCGCAGGGTCCTGAGTTCGATCCCCAGTACTGCAAAAAAAAAAAAAAAAAAACCTGTGAGCTATTCAAAAATATAGCCATGCTTCCTAGGAATATACTAGTAAATTGGGGAATACAATTTGTAATGAAGAAAAAAAGAAACTAACAATTATTGGTACATATTTACTGTGGGATAAGTTTTCATTAGAAACTTTAATTCCTTTTCTTTGTACCCATAGTTGTTTGTTTTAATTTCTTCTTTTCAGAATTTTAGAATCATGTTTATTTTGTATATTTTCTATGACTATATGGTTATAACATGTACAGTGTACTTTAAGTGTCCTGGTTTTATTTTTTAATCAAACAAAAGATTGCAGTTATTACAAGATTGATTTATTCATGCAAAGGAGATAGGAGATAGAGATGAATATCCTGACTTGAAGTCTTATTTTTCTATGATGAAGAAATACAGAAAAAAATATAAGAGATATGGCTTAGGATAAAGCAGAAATGGATTTGAAGTCCGGCCCTTCCATGTGCCAGCTAGGTGAAGTACACCAAATTATTTGTCATGTGAATCTCAGCTTGTTTGTCTGTGAAATGGGGACCTATAGGTAAAGTTCCAGGAATAAAATAGATACACCCAATAATTACCATCAGCACTGTTTTAGTGTCGGTACTTAACTTAGAAGGAAAATGATGGCACATTTTGAGAGTAACATTTCATCTAACAAAAACATTATTGTTTTTATGAGTATTTCTTTATAAACAAGAAGATAAAAACATGGTATCAGTTGCATTGCATTAAAATGAAGCTTATTAATGGTCAAAAAGTTATCGATAATTAAAGAAAACACATTTGACTCCTCTATTTTATAGTTTTTCATATTACCAAAAAATCATAGTCTTCTCAGTTCACTAATATTTGGGTACTTATTTTTATTGTTATCTGAAAAGTATTACATTTTTTAATCTGAAAAAGATCACTACTTTAAATCAGCCAGTACCTCCCTGACAAAAACTTATTCCAATTAAAGTGAGATTAATTAATTAGAAATTTTAAAATTCTAATTGACTGGCATTCACTGTTATAAGATCATTATATGAGATTATAAGATTCAAAACACCTAAAGCAATCTTTCTGGTATAGCATGAAATTGTATCAATTGTAATTTCTCTGAAATTAAATCCAAGTCTCCCCAGTGAAATGCAATCTAAGATATCTTGATGTAAATTTATTGGCTTTTTATTTAATAACTTTACCACTGATATTCACCTATATGCAATTTTAGAAATTTAAAGACAATGAAATCATTTGCATTAAAATGCATTGAAAGAAGGGTAATATGCAGCAGTGAAATTTTAATTTGTGTTTTCTAACAGGCTAATGGACAAGGGGGGATTGATAAGAGGGTGGGTGGAGTAAAACACGTAGCTTTTATAAATAAGTAGACATACATTTTTAAAAGAAATTCTAAGTCGTTATTGTCAGTATGGCAGCCATGTCAAGTTCCTTTCCGAGTGTGTCCCTCCACAGCACAAGAATAGGAAATGAATGTGCAGTTTCAACAGAATGTAATATAGTTACAAGATGCTTAGTGAATCATTGACATCAGGAAAGGCATTTAAAAACCCAGTCATGGTCTTTTTAAAAAAATCAAATTCCATTAAAGGCAAACCCAGGGAAAAATCAGTGAACTCAGTCACAAAGGTAAAATAAGGCTGAAGTGGTCAATACTTCACAGCCCTGTGTGCTCCGCTTGCTATGATTTGTTACAGGCACAGTGACCCTGGTGACAGGAAATTGAAACTCAGATACTCCTGTAAATATTGTTCCTCACTGTGCTTTATTTAGCAAGTAAAGGTAGCTGCACATCCAGAGGCCTTGCCTGCAGATGGATTACCACTCGCGCAGTGCAGGAGACTTCCATAGCTACCAACCACAAAGTATCTAACCAGATGAACACAAATTGTTAAGATTCAGACTAGCCACTCCGCTCCTGTGCTTAAAATCCTTGAGTGGTTTCTACTCTTACCCAAAATGAAGCTCAAGTCGTTTTGATGAGCCATAAGGCCACAACAGCACTCCCATTGCCTGCCTCCCTGAGCCCTGTCTCAGTTACACGCCCGTGCTTTCCCGCTCTAGCTGCCCAGGCTCTGTATTACTGGTCCCCACCAGACTAGTTTGTGTGTTAGAGCCTCCCTTGTCTCCCATTCATCTGCAAAGTGCTTAGACAATACAACCGCATGGCCTGGTCCTTTACTCCGTGATTCTACTCAAATGTACCCTAATTGATTTGTCTGTCGCTGAGCCATGAGCCTACTGCCCTGTTTTACCTTTCTCTTTCACTTTTCCCAATGGAAGCTACAACCTCTAACATCCTCTATGTTTTTTGTCTTGCGTTTCTTTAATATCTTCCCTTAGCAGAATGAACGCTGTCATCGCATGAATGATTTGAGAGCAGCCCGTAACAAACTAAACGCTTGACACCTGTTTGTTGAACAGCTGAATGATGGTGGAATGAAGGAAAGAAAGGATAAAACTATTATTTATCTATTAAAGTTCAGCTCTTAATGTAAGAAAAAAAGTTTCAAGGAGTTTGAATCAGACATGGACTCTTTCTTCAAAATATACATGATCCAACAGAAAAATTAAACAGTGCTATAACTAATATTAAGGGAATGTCGATACTGTTGCACCTTTGATGAGGCTTGAATTCCAGCAGCAAGATGTTCGCCTGGACAATTACAAGACTCATACATAAAAGTAAAGATCCTTATATTCTGCTATACTCTAGGGGCATTTAAAAAAAGTCTCACTAGATCTGTAAGGAAACTCACTTGGAACAATTTTGAGGAATTCTCCATAGATTCTGAGGCCTTTAAATTTTGAGATGAAATGCTTAGAAGGAGCATAAGGAATTTACTCAGACCAACCCTGTCTTAGTTACTTTTTTCTCATTGCTCAGACAAAATACCTGATGCCCAGCATTAAGGAAGGAAAGGTTTACTTAGCTCACAGTTTGTGGAGGTTTCAGTTTGTACTCGGCTGGCTCCAAGGCAGAGTGGCATATGGCAGAGGGCAACTGTTCATGGCAGTAGAAGATAAAAAAAAAAAAAAAAGCAGCAAGAGCTAAAGGGAGGAATGTCTGCAAATAGCCTCTTCCTCTCCCTTACATTGTATGCAAAATACCCACCTCAGGGTGGATACAGCGCTCACACCCATAAACCCAGCATTTGATCAGGGATCAATCACAAACTCTAGAAGCCTGCCCCATGACTGCATGAGGATTTTGGGGAACATGGAGACACAAACCATAACAAGCCCCTAAACTATCTTAAAGACATCAGTGATCTTTTTTGCAAATGTCCATGACTGATATGATTTGTAACAGTTCAAGTCTAAAGGTAGCTTTTAAAATAAATTAAGTGAAGAAAGCAGGAAGAAAAAATAAGGAAGATGAGAAACATTTCTGAATACATTTTATTAAGAAACATTGCTGATTTCTTCTTCTAAACTTTTTTCCTCACTTTATCATTCTCCCTTATAGTTTCTATAGGAAGTATATATAATTGTCAGGTACTTTTCTCATATTTAATTCATATCTTTTGTTTTTATTTTGTGACTTTTACTGTCTTTTGTTCTACGCTCCATTTGCATTCCATTTATGTCCTCTTTCCTGTCCTGTCCTAAGTTCTTCCTAATTCCTATGACCGTATTTCGGAAAGCAGGCATTTTCATCTTCATGGTGATAATAACGTTAAGTGCCTCTGACTAAACAATGTTTAGAAAGCAACCCTAATTATTACCAATATTGAAGTACAATACCTTAATATTTTTTCCCCACTGCATGCAGGAGGGGGAAGAGTTTGGCTCCAGTGGGAGATCAGTGTTAGGTGTTAGCAAGAGTCACCCACCCTGAGCACTTCCATTCTGACTTGTACACTTCTCCAGCCCTGCCTTTCACACTCCCTCGACTTCGTTCCCCAGGTCTCTGTGAAGATTACTCTGAAGCATATTACAGGCCTGTGCCAGGCAGGGGGCCACTGCATGAAAAGAAGCCAAGATTTATTTTATCTCCTTTCATCATTTCACTCCTGATGTAGCCTCTGGTGGGAAATTTGTGAGGTCACCATTCGGTGTCTGTAGTTTAAAGAGGACCACTGGACTCTAAGCAGAAGCTTCAGCTCAGCTCTAGATGGGGATTTTGTCACTGAGAGTGCCTTGAAGTCACAAGTAGTAAATTGGAATTTGGGGAATCTTGTCATTTACATATCCTCTCCCAACATATGGCAGCTTCTATAGATGTCAACCACAGTCATGACTAATTAAAAATTTACACTGCAGTTATACTGAAGTATGAAGGGTTTTTTCTGAGCTCTTTTATATTATTCAACCTGTGCATATGCCCAGGGAGTGGGGGGCAGGGCAAAAAGCCCAGAGATTGGAGAGTTTTTTTCTTGATTTAATACTTATTTAATCATATTTAAACTCTGTAGGAGGGCATTTGTATAAGGTTTGCAATGTCATAGGGAAATGGTGATTTCATCTTTCTAAAGTATATAGAAAATTTGGACAGTATTTTCAATCTTCAATCATTTGCATATAGTGAGGATTACTTTTTGTTCATTGTATCATAGAGAGAGAAAATATATCCTAGAGTTTGACCACTGTATACAAGTCACTTTTAGATGTTTTTATATGTCCTTCTAAATAAGATATGTTAATTACAAATCTTTTCAAATGTATTAAGTGGAACATCTAACCAGCAAGATTTTTCCTAGTATAGTTTATGCGGTTTGTACCAAAAAGATGAACACAGAATATTTGTTGTGGGGAAAAGACATTTTTTTCTCTTTATTGATGAAGTTTATTTTTATTTTTATTTTAAAAGTAAAAGAATGAAAACATATTAACAAACAGACAGCCATTTACAAAGTAGCACAAGAACAGTACAAGCAAAACTGAATTACAGACAAGGTGACAGGGAATTAACAATGGTTATTGTATTACATATTGATAACTTCAAAGTGTATGTTCAGGAAAACAAATACAGACATGCAAGACTGATCAAACAACTAATCATTAACTGTTCCTTACAATAAAGTGACAGAAATCAGTAGTACAACTATGTTAGCTATCCTGCATATACGTATATACACACATACATAATTATCCTTTTCTTCCTTTTCTCTTTCCTCTCATCCATGTTGCTCTGTACTTTTGAGCAGTTTCCTTTCATTTCACAATGTTTATGATACCTCCTAATTTATATTCACACTTTCAGGTTCTTAGTGATACAATATGTTGCTTACATATGCATATCTGCTTTATTTCACTTATGAAAAAGGTCTCTAGTTGTGACCATTTACCTATAAAAGCCTTGTTTGTCTTTCTTTATGGATGAGTAATATTCCATTATATAAAATGTCATAATTTTTTTTTTATCCAATCCTCAGTGGATGGACATTTGGGTTGCTTCTACGATTTAACAATTACAAATTGCACTGCTATATTGCTGTGATATGATGTTTTCAGATCTTCTGGGAAAATACCCAGAAGGGGAATAGCTGGGTTTCTCTAGACCTAATTTCTGAGGAATCTCTAAATCGATTTTCACAGTGGTTTCACCAGTCTATATTCCCACCAGCAGTGCAGAAGAGTTCCTATTTCTCCACAGCCTCACCAGCATTTGTTATTGGTTGATTTCTTAATGATAGCCATTCTTACTGAGGTGAGATGAAATCTCAACATTATTTTAATTTGCATTTCTCAAATGACTAATGATGTTGAACATTTTCTCAGTATGTATTTGCCATTTGTACTTCTTTCTCTGAGAAGTGTGTATTCAACTCAGATGCCCATTTTAGGATTGGGTCTTTGAATTTGGGGAGGTTGATATTTTTAAATTATTTATAGGTTCTAGATAGAAGACCTTTGTCTGAGGGACAGCCAGCTAAGCTTTTTTCTCAATTTGTGGATTTTCTTTTTACTCTGCGGGTGATTTCTTTAGATATTCAGAAACTTTTCAGTACAGTAAGATCTCAGTTGTTGATTCTTTGAAGTATTTCTCTTGCAGTTTGGTTTTTGTTCATGAACTGTCTGCTTACCCCTATGTCTTCAAGGTTTTTATATACCTTCTCTTCCAATATATTTAGTGTTTCTGTTTTAATATTGAAATCTGTGATCCATTTTGACTTCAGTTTGGTGCATGGTGATAGACTTGATCACTAGCTGAATTCTGGTGCTGGGTGTGGAAGGTCCACCTGAAGATTGTTACCACCAGCTGAGCGGCAGAAATGGAGAGGGATAATGAATTTCTCCTGTTGGTTTTAGTTACAGTCTTTGTTCTAATAAAAGGTGATTGAGATGAGTGATCAGGGCCGTGGCAGTCCTAGAGACTATAAATCCCCAGATCCCAGACTTTTAGCTCTTGTTTTTCTTATCACTTTCACTTTCCTTTTTGCATCCACAGGCACCTCATTCTCCAGACCTGTCACTATAGACAGAACCAACCATTTGTAATAAAATACTCTTTAATTGAGCTTAATCTATTTCACTGATTTCGTCTATGCTTTCTCCCAGTCTCCACAGATTTTATGTGAAATTAATGGAGCTTTGTGACTCTGTTACTTGGTATCTTTCTAAAGCTTTGGGGAATTATTCCCTCTTCAACTGTATCTTCTGTGTCTTTTCCTTTCTTCTGTGATTCTAAGTAAGTATGTGCATGTCAAACCTCTTCACTATAGCTGCTGGGTCTTTTACCCTCTATTTTGTGTTGCGTGTATTTTTTTCCTCTTCAGTCTCATTTTGGATGGTTTCTTCTTACTTTTCTGATTCATGAACTTTCCATCTGAGGATAGTCTGTTTTCAAGTCCAACTGCTAATTTCTAAATTTTGTTTACTGTATTTTTCAATTATAGAATTTCCACTCAATTCTTTTGCTTAAGATCAGAATGTTATATAGTTTCCAACTCCTTGAAAACATTTCAAAGTTTATTTGTACTTTCAAAAGCATAACAAAGATTTTCTCAATACCCCCAATATTTCCATTACATGGTGTATATATATAGGTCTTTGTTATCTGTGTTTTGTTAAGTCCCTTTTATCTTTCCATCTTTCTCTGTGTCCATAGGTATTGTTGTGTACCAGACAGAGTGTTTCAAAGCTTTTGTAGAAATAATCTGAAGTCAACAATCTGTTATTGTCTTCCAGAGAAAATTTGCAATTGTTTTCCTAGAGTTCTAGAATCCACCTTAATTGAATTAGTCCGAATTGTCTACCTAAATAACTTGACATTGTCTTGTTTGTTTGTCTGTTCATTTCTTTGGGGGCATGGTCTAGCTATGTAGCCCAGGCTGGCCTTGAACTCATGGTGATCATTTTGACTCAGCTTCCTGAGTGCTGGGATTACTGACATTCATTACCATGCCCAGCATGATTTGACATTGGACGGAATCTATTCCAAGATTAATTTACTTTTCACGTAATCTTTAGAGACTTAGATTCATTTCCTAAAATTATGACAAGGAAATTCATTCAGAGACATCCTCTTTGGAAAGCTGTGCATCTCAGCTTTAGTCCCCAATCCCTGATATTGTGTTATAGATGTTTGTGAATATGACAGAGTTAGTATAACTGAATCCAAATGATTTTCACATGTCTACATGTCTTTAAATGTACACTTTAAAGGGCAAAGTGAGAGATAGATGAGAGGAATGGTAAAGAATTCACACATAAATTCTTCCTCTTCTGCAACCACTCTTTGACACAATTTTCAAAACCTCTCAGGCCATCAGAAGTCCAGAACAAGACAGGCATAAATAGGAGAAGGACTTAGGCTTTACGCCAGGGTCTTCACTCAGCAGACTTGATGATATACCTCAGTCCTAAATAACAAAAGAATGAGCAGAAGTCTATGCACAGGAGAGGATAAATCAGAAAATGTCTGTTAGTGTAACCCTCTAGAAAAATCAGATCAGGGAGATCCGAAGGTACTTCCAAAGTCGAGTAAATGTATCCATTTATTGAGTACCATTTGTATGCAGGTCACTGTACTGAGCAATGAGACACTGGTGACTGATATAAAAAGTCAGTCATTCATGAAATATTTACTGAGTACCTAATGGGCACCTAGCAGTGAATGAACATTTACTGCACCAAACAGACCAAGGTTCTTCCCAAGAATCCCCTGTTTTCCTGAAAGGGAAATAGGACATGTACCATTGTTACACTGAGCTGATATGAGTGTAGTAGCAAAGTAGGCAGTGGAGCTGCAGCTAGAGTTGCCTCCTGGAACATGTGACCTTGTGGCATCAGAATGGAGAATCCCAGGAGGCGGGGGGTTAGTCAAGCCGTTAAGTGGGGAAGAGTCATCCGAGCAAAGATTACTCTTCCTTAACACCAAGGCATGATTATGCCAGTGTGCCTGGCATGCTAGAGAGTGTAAGTGTAGCTAGAGAAGAATACAAAAGGACAGAAGTTCCGAAACATGAGATAAGAGAGTTTATAAACACGTACAAATGGAAGATCCTGCGGGCTCTGAGTCTCAGTGAAATGAAACACTACAGCAAGAATTGAAATAAGAGTGCCACCATCTTCTATTTTAACAAAATATTCCACTTTTCCAAGAATGGCACATGTGAAGAGACATTTTATAAACTAAGACAGGGGGTGGGGGATTCAACATAGTTAAATAAAGGAGCCGCACTGGAGCTTCTCAGAAAAAAGCAACTAAAAACACAGGTAACTGGAAGAAAGGGAAGTACACGTCCTGATAGCAAAGTCAACCTGAAATGAGAGACTCGTAGATCATATAAAACATAGGCACAGGACTTTATGAAGCAATAACCCAGCCCCCCTGGCTACTTATGGGCTTACTCTTAAGGAATCATCAGCAGGAACAACCATTCCCAGGAGGTTCCCCCTAAAAAGGAGACACTGCAAATGTGTGCAAAACTCAGTCTACAGAGGATAGATCTAGAATCTAAGGCTTCTCACCTCTTTTGATTTCTTGCAAACAAAGGACACTGCAGCCTGGTAACAAATTTCACTGGCACACACAAGAGTCAGAGACTGCTCCCTCCCCAACAGGCCACCAGTTTTTGTTGTTGTTGTTGTTGTTGTTGTTGTTATTTGTTTTTTTTGTTGTTGTTTTCTTTTTTCTCTTTTATTTTACTTTTTTCTCTTTCTCTTTCTTTCTCTTTTTCTTTTTTTTTGTTGTTGTTTTGTTTTGTTTTTCTTTCTCTGTCAAGCACCATAGCTACTAACTGGAAGCTGTAGCAAAACAAGGTTAGGAACTGGCCGCAGCATTGAGAATTGCTAGTGAAACAACACGAACCCTCCTCTCCTACAACTGGCACAAGAGAGGGACATGGATCACAGACAAGGGTGTGACCTCTAGCAGTAGAGACAAAGAACGAGAAATTACCATGTCCCCACTCTGTAACTAGCGCTCGGTAGTACAATACCCTTGGGTCAGGAAGTCAGCAATCCCTCCTACTTGAAGACACCAGGACCGGACAGACTTGCAACCAGCAGTGCAGGACAAGGATGGCTGCATGTAAGAGCAGCCAGTAGTGTGGAACAGAGGAAGCTGTGCAAGGTCCAAGAGGGGCCAAGTATACACAGGACAGGAAAGGGAGCAGCCTTTGGCTGTCTCTGTCTGAGGGCATCTCAGCAACTAGGAGAGCAATGCAGAGACACACAGGGTTAGGAGACTTAGGCTGGCCATCCAGAATACTTCTGGCTAATGACTTGTCACCACTCTCATATCTAGAGGCCAAGATCAGCCACACATCCAATCTAGCACTAATCTTACTGCGGGATGGGTGGGACACTGATTTGGACATTACCACAGAACAGTGGTTACTAAACGAATTTTATTTAATTTTTATTTCTTAGTGTGTATTGTTTTCTTTGTGTGTACCATTTCCTTTTACTGTCTGGTTGAATTATTTTTTCTTTTTTGTTTTTTTCTTCTTTTTTAGGTTTATACATATATTTTTGTTCTGTTTGATTCATCTTTCTTTCCTAAACAGTCTCTTTTGATCTTAAATTTTTATGTGAGTGAACATTGTCTCTAGTCTTTCTGATTCACTTCAGTAATCTTGTACTTTCTCCTTTATTCTTTCTCCCTATTTCCCAAAACCTGCATGATCATCCTTTATGTTCAAGTCTTGCTTCAACTATGTCTCTTTACCTCTCTATTTTGTCCTCTACACCATTAGAACTTCCCCACCACAGGGTAAAATCATTGTATTATGAGGAAACTCACTGCATAAAAGTTACTGATTTAAGTTGGATTTTGTTATATATCTGTAGATCTTTCCACTATGGTTAAAGTTATCAAATCAAGAGTTACCATAGTTTGTCAGTTTCTATGCCTTGATTAATGCTATTGTTATTGTTAAATGTACCACTATAGCCAGGATATCATACCTGTTGTCATAAGTCTTCCTTCTATAACAACGCTGTGAATTTCTTGGGGTATAACCATCACCATAGTCCAGTACCAAAGGACTAGGTACTGAGCCAAATAGACAGCAACATCTACCCTTAATAAATTGGGAAGGTAGTATCTTGGGAAAGACACAGAACCCAGGAACCTTCTACACATAGAAGACATCTCTGAAAAATAGATATTTCCTACAGAGACCTCCATACTAGTGATAGAGCTACTTATTATAAGAAATTTACAGGCATCAACACGGGAAAAAACATAGAAAATGACAGGACCCAGAAGCATACCCAACTGCAGACCTCCAGCCCACCCAGGACAAGTCCAAGAGGAAGCAAGACAGAGGAAAGTGGAAGCCATCCATCCGAAATTTCTGAAATGGTAGTACCAGAGTTCAAGCACAGGTGAATGAGACTATAGAGGAAATCATAGCAGAAATAATCTCTCAGGTTACAGAGAAAAAGAGAGATAATGACTATCACGAGGGACGTACTCAGCAAATCTAGGGAGGACCTAGGTAAAACATATAGAGAAGCATTGGAAAATGATGGAACCCTCAATAACCAACATAGGAAAGAAATGGCATCCATGAAATAGATTCGAATAGATATCCAGGAAGTTAAAATTCCATTGAAAGTTTGCAAAACTTCATTAACAAAAATGAAGACAGAATTTTAGACCTAGAAGACTGGACTGCAGCTAGTGATCACAAAAAGAAAAATCTCTTCAAAATAACAAGGGATCATAAAAAAGAACAACAACTACAAGATGATGCAAAGAAAAATAACATACAATTCATTGGACTCAATGCAAAAGCAGATCATCGGATCATAGTGCAATGAAATTTAAAATCAGCAGCAAAAGAAACCAGAAAATCTCCATAAATATATGGAAATTAAATAACAGCATACCAATCAACAAATACTTAAAAGATGAAATTAAAGAAGAAATTAAATGGTATCCACTACTAAATAATAATGCTGATACAATACACTGAAATTTATGGGACATAATCAAAGCAGTCTTAGCAGGGATATTTATAACGGTGAATGTACACACCAGGAAGACAGAAAGAGCTCAAATAAACAACTTAATGTTGAATCTGAAACATATAGAAAAAGAACAAGTGAACCCCAAAAGCTCATACAAAGGAACAAATTATAAAGTGCAGAGCAGAAATTAATGCAGTTGAGACTAAAGAAACAATACAAAGAATCAAAGAATGAGTTGTTTCTTTGAAAGATTAAATAAAATTGGAAAACCTTTAGTCAACCTTATCAAAAGAAAGGAAAGACAAATTCATGCAATGCGGAATGAAAAAGGTAAAATCACAACAAATAATGCAGAAATTTAGAAGACCATCAATGAAAATCTTTATTCTGATAAAATGGGAAACACAGATGAAATGGATAGGTTTCTAAATATATGTGAACAACCAAAGCTGAATCAAGAAGATATAAAAATTCAAAATAACCCATTATTCATCATTGAAATTAAAAATGTAAAAATTAAAAACCTATCAACAAACAAAAGCCCAGGTCCTGATGGATACACAGCTGAGTTCTACAAGAAATTTAGAGAGGATCCAATGTCATTATTCCTGAAACTCTTTAATGAAATAGAATGGGGAGCAACACTTCTAAATTCATTCCTGGAAGCAGGTATTACCCTGACGCAGAACAAGAGAAAGGTCCAACCAAAATGAGAACTATATACCAATCTCCTTAATGAATATAGATACAAAAATCCTTAATACGGTACTGGTAAATGAAATGCAGCAAGTCATCAAGAAGGACCAAGTAGGATTCATCCCAGGGATGGAGAAATGGTTCAACATACGTAAATCAATAAATGTAATACGCCATATTAACAGAGCAAAGGACAAAAATTACATGATCTCAATAGATACAGAAAAAACATTTGACAAAGTCTAACACCCATTCATAAAGAAAAACTAACAAAAATGAGACTACATGATCTTTATCTCACTCTAATAAAAGTCATCATGACAACACAACAACCAACATCATTCTAAATAGTTAAACATTAAAGGTTTCATTCTAAAATCTGGAACAAGACAAGACTGTTCCATTACCACTCCTATTCAATATAGTTCTGGCCAGAGCAATTTGATGAGAAAGAAATAAAAGGAATAAAGATAGGAAAGGAAGAAGTTAAATTGTTATCATTTGCAGGTGACATGACACCCTGTTTAGAAAGTCTCAAAGCTGCACTAAAACACATCTAGCTTTTATCACCAGATTCAGTAGAGAACCTGGATACAAAGTCACCACTCAAAAATCAAGAACATTCTAAAGAGAAAAGAAAAAGAACACAAAATAACAAAACTAAGTACATCAACAGAACAGCATAGAAAACAATAAAAATCATACAGAATTTCAAAATCTATCTTTGATTGTTTGATCAATCATACATTCTTACATCTGGTGGACTGAGCAACTTTGCTGAAGAAAACAGTATGTAATGTAACAACCATTGTTATTTACTATCATTTTGTTTTAAGGTCGTGTATCATTTTTGTTCTTTTGGTGTTATTTTGTTTCTGTCTTTATTGTTGTTGTTTTGTTAGTTTTTTCCCTTTAAAATTAAAAAAATAAAAATAAAAAGCATTCCTGTACAGAAACTATAAAGTCATTGATAGAGAAATTAGGAAAGCAACACCCTTCACAATAGCATCAAAACATACCTATGAATTAATCTAACAACCGAAGTAAAAAAATCTATATGTGGAAAATTACAGTACTCTGAAAAAAGGAAATCAATGAGAATATCAGAAAATGAAGATATCCCTGCTCTTGGGAAGGAAGAATCAACATAATGAAAATGGCCATACTCCCAAAGTTGCTATATGGATTTAATGAAATCTCAATCAAAATACATTAGCATATCTTACAGAACTAGAAAAAACATCCCTTAATTCATTTGGAACCAAAAGAGACCTAAAATAGGAAAAGCAAATCTGGGCAAAAAGGCAAGTCAGGAGGCATCACAATAGCTGACTTGAAGTTATACTACAGAGCCACTGTGATAAAAACAGCATGGTACTGGCAAAAAAGCAGACCTGAGGATCAATGGAACAGATTAGAAGATGCAGAAACAGCTCTAAATATACTCAACCACCTGATCTTTGGCAAAGAAGCCAAACATGTTCACTAGAAGAATAGTTTCTTTAACAAATGGTGCTGGGAAAACTGGTTTTTCACATGCTGAAGACTAAAACTAGACTCATGTCTATCGCCATGCACTAAACTAAAATCAAAAGTGATCAAAGACCTAATAATTAAAACAGGAACACTAAATCTTCTGGAAGATGGAATAGGTAGAACTTTGGAAGACACAGGTATAGGCAAAGACTTTAATAAGAAAATCTCAATTGCCCAGTAATTATCACAAAGAATGAGAAGCTGGGACCTCATCTTAATGAAAAGCTTTTGTTCAGCAAAAGAAATCATCAACAAAGTGGAAAGACAGTCTAAAGAGTTGGGGAAATCATGCTAGCTGTTCTTCAGGAAAAAAAAAGACTAATACCTAGAAGCTATGAAGAACTGAAGAAAAAAATCAGACCCTCCAAATTCAAAGATCTAATCCAAAAATGGGTTTCTGAGGTGAATTGACACTTGTCAGAAGTACAAATGGCAAGTAAACATATGAAAAAATGTTTAGCATCGCTGGTCATTCAAGAAATGCAAGTTAAAACAATGCTGAGATTCCACCTCACTGCAAAAAGAATGGCTATTATCAAGAAAACAACCAATAACAGATGCTGGCATGGTTGTGGGGAAAAAAGGAACATTTCACTGTCAGTGTGAGCATAGGCAGGTGCAACCACTGTGGAAATCAGCGTGGGGATTCATCAAAAAACTAGGATTAGTGGTCCCATTTGATCTAGCTATCCCACTTCTGGATATTTTCCCAAAAGAATAAAAAGCATCATAGCACCGTTATATATGTGCACCCATGTTTATAGAAGTACGGTTTGTAATAACTAAATCTTGGAAGCAGCCCAAATGCCCATCAGCTGACAAATGCATAAAAAGATGTGCCTTGTTTTTTATATTGCAGTATTACTCAGACACAAAGAAAGATAAAACTGAGATATTTATAGCTAAATGGAAGGACATTGAAACCATAATCATAAATGAAATTAATCAGACACACATGAATAAATATGACATTATCTCTCCAGTGTGAGAACCTAAAAATGTAAATAAGAACAATATTGTATAATAAACATTTTGAAATAGTAAGAAATTGTTCAAAAGAAAAAAGGGAACTTGGGAGGAGGGAGGAGGAAATGAACAAAGGGAAAGAAAAAATGATAAAGGAAGGAAAAAATGAAAACAGTTTTGTGAATGAGAAGGGAAAGGGGGTTTGAAAGGAAGGGGTCAGAGAAGGGAAAAAAGGAGAAAAATGAGAAGCAGGATTTAAGCAAGGGGTACAAGGTAAAAGAGGCATAGTGGTAGCTCAACAGATATTACCATCCAGTGGGACCTTTCAAATGCTGAAGCCAAAATGGCAAGAACAGGAAACAACCTAAGGATAAGATACAGGTATCTTCAAAATGCTGACATAATACAGTCAATTTGTTATTAATGACCTAAATTTATTTTTTCATTAGCCTTCTAAAATAAATTCACCTAACATAATTTTTTAAAAGATGCAATATACAATATGTATATTATAAATTCTCATACTTAATATAAGTATGTGTCATGAACATGTGCATTCAAAAACTGAAGTTCTTGGAGAAAAAAGAAAAAAGAAACTGAAATCCTATGAATACGTATGAGTTAACAGCGGAGTATCCACTCATGTACAAAAGAAAGCTGTAAACGGTTATTTAAACCGAAGATTCATCTTTACCTGACCACATCATATCCCCAAGAGGGTTACATTTAAGGTTTGATTTAGTTTTGTGAGCTTAGAAGCTAGCAAGTTAATTTCTTTCCTGAGTCAGAAGGGGAGAACCTTCAGTCATACCATAAGCACTCTTGTTTACCCAGTGTGATATACTCTACACTCCACCAAAGCCAGAGAGAGGGCTCTTCAGACACATCAGTCGTCACCCCACTACTTTGGGGAACAAGAGGCATCCTCTCTTCACCTTCACACTGAGTGGGCATCACTGGTCATTCATTACAAAAGCTTTTGTCTAGATGACCAAGGAGTAGTGAGTTGCTAAGATCCATGGTCTTTTTCTTTTTGCCTTCACTTTGCTAGTCTTTTTCAACACCACTTGGTACAGCTGACCATTTCCTCCCTCAAAAATGCCTTTTCATTCTGGATTTTATTAATGCTGATCATACGTACCTCATTTTGCTATGAGTTAGCTAGTCATCTCCTCCATTTCCAGCTCACTCCTATGTGTCCATTTCTAAGTCTATAACATTTGCAATACATCATCTATAGAGGCCCCCTGTCTCCTCCAAGTTTCAGTGCCCTGGGTCCAAGCGGCAACCTGATACCTGTACTTAGATATTTAATAAGCAGTTTGAAATTATTATCACCCATCTCCTCAAATTCTTTCCTTTTATTGTCTAAATAAACAACACTGCAATGTGCATGATTTGTTAAGTTTGAAGTAGACATTATGCTTGTGCATTTTCCCTTATACCCTGTACCCAATTGACAAATACTGAAAATCCTTTTACTCTTTTTTCCCCAAACACACACTTATCATCATCCTACAAGAACACTATAGTCTTCCATATTTCTCACTCATACGTTTTTAACCAAGACTAAACATTGAACTGATTTATTTCCATCTCTTTTGTCCCATATAAGTGACTGTCACAGTAAATTTGGGACTTTTTAAAAAGTTCATTTAGAAGAACGTGATAAATCTACCATCTCTAGAACAAGGCAGTTTGATTATTTTGCTCTCCTGCGGTTTGTTATCATATGAATGAAGTTTAACTAGTATGAGAGGTTTACTTGCCTCCACAAGCGATTCCTGTACATAAAATAAACTTCACATATGGTTGATTTCTTTGAGGCCAACAACACTGAAAACGATTTTAAACAAGGAAAGATTCTCTCGAAATGACATATTGATGGAAAGGGAGACACATAGCACAATAAAAAAAAAGAGCAAATGATAAACTATGCCATAAGCACTGTGAGTGTTCCACAGTGATTTGTTATTTACGATGAAGAAGCTTTCCAATGGGATCGCTGCAATGCCTGGTACTAGCATTTTTTCTCATTTTTTTCCAAACTTGATAGAAATAAAGGAGACATCAAAAGAAAAGTTTGCATGGATTCTGTTAAACTGAAGAGGGTAGATGGACATCTCTTTAGAAAAATGACAATAGTCCTGGCCATCCATCTTACAAATGTGCGACATTAATCCAGCAGAGACAGTGAGAAAGAGCATGAATCAAACCAAATCTGAGGTAAAGTAGAAATGGTGCTGGGCTGGGAATTAAAATATCTGGGTACTTCAGGTGATTTTTATTAACGGGCAGTATGACCTTGAGCAAGTCTTTGAGGCTGTAGCTGCTTAAGAGATAGGCAGGCTAGAGCAATTTCAAAGCCCTTTTAGTTTATATCTTTAACAATTTACTATTCTACTCTATCAGAAAGTCAACAGATGCTGTTCTGAATATGAGAGCATAGTAGAATAATTTTCAGACACACAGAAGTGAGGAAAATACCACTGGATTTGTGGAAAAAATTAGGTTTCCCTCACAGAGTATTTTGAATCACTGGCTGATTGCATTGCTAAGTTCACTTTTAGCTACTTGAGTTGATACTTTCAGTACTTAATAAGGGTTCTTGCTTGAGGACAGAGAGAAATCAATTCCTCATTATTAATAGAAACAAACTATTGGAGAATTTATTATGGGCCATAAAATATCTTATGTATATATGCTGTGCGTGAAATGCAAGAGTATAGTAGAACTGTCAAAATACATTTTTAAGAAATGCATATCAGACTATATAAAAATTGACTATTTAAGAAGTATATGAAGTTATGATAGATCAGATTTGCTGTGGTTTAAAATAAGATTTTAAAAGCACAAGGGATTTACTACCTTCAGAAATTGACGAAAAAATAATTTGGGCAATGATTTTGGTTCACCATGTGAAGAACAGGTTAAACCAAGATTTACAGCTTTGTACAAAGAGAACCCTCCCGGAGAAACTCAAGTGTGGGTTCTGGGAGAGTATCTCTTGCAGGAAGTGCTGCAGGAGAAAGTAGCATACGTTAAAGAAACACGTGCATCAGAGCAGAGAGTGAAGAAATTTCCCTCATCAAAATCAAGTTCCTGGATGAGATGGGAAATAACTGCATTTTAAATAGTTTCCATTGACTTAGATCTTCTTACATCTCAGGGCCTGTATTAAGTGCTTTACAAAGGCAATATGGAGCAAAGTCAGATCCTTCCAAAAGACAATGTTCTTTCACTTACCTTGAACTACACAATGGACCCCACATCAGTCTTCTGAAAAGTTGCTTAGGAAAGTCAAGTCATAAATAGTTATACCACAGAACACAATATCCATAAAAAGACTGGAAGAAAAAGTGATTTAGAATGACTCAGAATGGAAACTCACTACTTGTGTGGTGTTGGAGCCCTGTATTGCAACTTTTTCATCAGGAAGAAAGCAGCCATGTATATTCCAGACGACCCAGTATTTGAAGGGCACGGTTTTATATTTTACATTTTCATATTTCAGTATAAGCCTGGATATATTTTATTTGAAGCTTCAGACACTAGTTTATAAAAACAACTTTATATATTTCATAAAAGACTACATACCTCATTACACTTCTATTTTTTCCCCAAGTCAGAAAACTGTTGAGCTCATATCTAACATAGGAGACAATATATTTAGTGTTTATAAGCCCTACCTTGTAAAAAAGGAAAAGGGACATTTTATTGATAAAATATTGTCATAATTATACATTGAAAAAAGAAAGTTGGATGTATTGCTTATAATGGTAGAAGAGATTATTGATATAATCTTGGTAGACTTTCAGAAGGAAACAGCAAAGTTTAGATACTTGAAGGTTTAGAATGATCTAAGGCATTTTATTAGGATTGAGTAGTATTCATGATATAATAGTTTAGTTTTTAGAGTTCTCATGAAAGCGTTCAGGAGGCAATAGTACCGGTATTTGTAAAGTTACAATCTGAGGTTCACATATGGATTTATGGGAGTTCCTAGAATAAAGCAAATAGTTACTTAAAACTTTTCTCCTCCAGTAGTTGTAAAATCATGCTAATGCAGAAGCAAATGTGCACGTGTAGATGGTTTAGGTTCCCAAATCATAAAATAGAAAATTATTTCAAGCAGTTATAAATTTGATCTAAGAGAATTAATTCTTTATTATATTTGGTTTATTAGCTACCTTTGCATAGTTTTAGGAAAACTTTTAAGCATTATTTTTCTATCAAATAAGATTGGGAATCTTTACAGTCATGGAAGTTTTTATTAAATTTTTCCCACTGCTATCAATAATCCCTAGAATTGGCTAAAGTTTTATGATTTTTAAACAAATATGAGTCTTATGTTCTCTTCTGAAAAGTGCCATGAAGCAGTTTTACACAAAAGACCCTTTGATGGGCATGTGTTTCTCTACTTTTTAGTCCTTTCTTCTATTACTGATCTAGTAAAAATACAAACGGTCCTATTAGGGTTTCTGTCTGGATGTCCCCCCTCAGCCTCCTGCAGTCATGGGACAGGCTTCCAGAGTTTGTGATTGATCCATGGTCCAGTGCTGGGATTACGGGTGTGAGTGCCACACCTGCCCTAGGGTGGATGGTTTGCGTACAGCGTAAGGGAGAGAAAGAGGCTGGCTTTTCCACCGCTTCCCTTTCTCTGCTCTTGTTGCCTTTGCTGTCTTCCCCCGCCATGAACTATTGCTCTCTTCCTTGTGCCACTCTGCCTGGCAGCCAGCTATGTATGGACTGAAACCTCCACAGACTGTGAGCTGAGTAAACCTTTCCTTCCTTACTTGGGTATTTTGTCTCAGGAATAAAAGAAAAGTAACTAAGAGAGGCACAATTTAATAAATAACTATAAATATATTATATATCATATACCTTCAATTAATCACCAAACACAGTATTAAGAGGTTAATGTGCAAAGCAGAGGTAAGGAAAATCAAAGTATTCCCTCTTACTGCCCAGTAAGTGTCAAAAACAAAGTTGAGCCAACATGAAAGAGAGAAACAACATTTCTAGATGTGAGAATAGACAGTCTCAGAAGGGAGGGTGTGTAGGGAACACAATGAATAGGAGCATTGAATGGAACGGGAAGGGTCAGCCTGGGAAGAATTTGCTCTTATCTCTCTTTCTTCTCAGATGTACTTCCTTTTCGGGACAGGGAAGTATTTAAAGGAGCAATTCTTTTCATTCTACTAAACTGTCCATTGATTGTAACTGCAGTTAAAAATCCCAGTAAAAGTGTAAATATTTCTATAGCATTCAATGCTGACAGGCTTTTACCAGAGCAAAAAGAAATAGAACAAAATAAAAACTCCTTTGTTGCAGGCACAGAGAAGACCGCCATAGAAAGGAGGGACAACATGGAACTTCTGAAAGCCTGGCCTGGGGACAAACACTAAATAGGGCCAGGTTGGAGGTGGGGTTTAGAGGGTTGACTGCCTGACATGGCAGACTGGGATTGGTCGGGAGCATGGGAAAAGGATACAGGATGATACAGGAAGTAGGAAGTCATAATTTGACTCCAGAGAAGGGTGGAGCTTAGCACATGGCCTCCAGTGGGCAGCACCATATTGGCTCAGCGCCAACACATCAAATACTATTCGAAGTAATTATGTGTGAGTGACACCTGTCTTTTCCTATGTGGATCATTTCTTGCATATCTAGTATCAAGTGTAGTGCTGGTGCACTGACTGAGTTACATGGCTGTGTGAAAAATATGAGCCCCTTCATTCTACTCTCCAGTGAAGGTTTGTGTATGTCCTAAGAAAATATGCATTTAATGAGATTTCCCATTTGTTCTACTTACATCAATATATCTCTGACGTATTTACTTTTTGAAATCACAGGTCATTTTGCAAATTCTAAAAATCATTCTCCTATGTACCAGTCAATAAAGCCATTGCTAAACATTGTGTGAAATCACACATTTTATATTTATATCTGCATAGCATGCTTTGAGTTACTTTCATAAGTTTATTTCCTAGCCCTTTTTCTTTGTTATTGGTCTTGTAAAATTAATTTTTTGTGGTTTTTTTGTTATCCTTTTTTCTTTGAGACTGAATGGTTCATACAAGGATAGAAACTTTGGTTTTTGCTTAAAGCACCAGTTCATCATAGGAAATGGACTTATTCCAAAAGTGTCAAAGAAGTCATGGGAATGCTTCATAATACATAATGAGTGTTCATTTCTTTGTTTATGTGTTTGTTATTCTGTTGATCATATGTGTCAGGTATGTATCTATGACCCTTATGTAAGATTCATATTTATGTATCCATTTAGGTCCTTCCTATAATTGTTAACTGGAAATTTGATAAATCTTCAAATTCTACATTACCAGCTATCTTGGACACGTTGCCTCTCTTTTGACTCTGTTCCTTTTATCAGGTGGAAATCATCTCTTGATGCTAGATGCCAGGCACACAGACTGCTTCTCCTCACTCTCATATCCTTGCAAGCTCTGCGCAGAGTGCCCTGACACACTCCTCACTAGGTGAGGGGACATAGCTTCAGAAACCTGCACTCAGCACTGCATTCTCTAGTGCATTGGCTTTACAGGTAAATCCCTTTGCCACTCTTAAATTCTCTCTGGTGCTTCTGTCCTCTCTTCATTATACATGGCAAGGTAGTTTGTGGGTTATAAAAGGATGCATGGGATAGAGAACACTCAACCACAAGAAAGAAAAGGAGGCCCTATAATAGCAGTGGTTGCTTACCAGACCCCTCCACTAATTAGTCCACTGCCTTTCTCTTCTGTCTTTCTCACTCCATTCAAGAAGATAAACTGCAAGGGCCAGGGAGATAGCTCAGGGGCATAAGCACCTGCCTGGCAAGCATGAGGTCCTGAGTTCGATTTCTGGTTCCAAAGAAAAAAAGAAGATAAACTACCATTTGGGTTATCTTTGTCAAAAATATGGTTAGATATAAAATAGGAAAACTTGAAAACTACTATTATACTCGTTTGTACAGCTATAGACTATCCATTTGTCATACATTTGCTTGCTTAATTTGTCACAAAAATGTTTTTGGAAGTGTATTTACTCAATTTTCTGTAATAGTGTCAGCAGAGTGACATTTTGTTATATGGGAAAGTGTTTTTCTTCACTTTTATGCATGTCATGTATTAAGAGTAGGTATTATATTAATAGTCTGGAATTATACTCTTTAAATAATATGCTCCTTTGTTTTATAAGTTAATAAGCAGCACCATTGCAGCCAGACAACTGGACTAACTGTGCAGAATTAGATGATCAGTCATGATTTAAAATCAGCCAGATGCAACCATGCTGACAGAGACAGCATTTGTTTAGGGTATAATATGACAATGTGTTGCAGTAGAAACTCATCTGAAAGAAACAAAAAAGTTAACTTCTGCTTTCAGAAAGTTAACTTTTTAGACTTCTACTGTGAACTGTATAGTTGTATACAAGGAGGAGATTAATCAGTTTGTGGTGGAACTCCCCCTGCCTCCTGTTGAGGGATTACCGCGCAGCCTAAGTGTGTCTGCCTCCACACAGCCTGCTGTAAGCCTTTAGGCCCCTAACTAGGGTATTTCTTGAATGCCAGTAACTTGTGTTTAGAATAACATAAAATAAAAGAATGTCTAGAAATGTGTCCACTAGGTCCTGCTCAATGAGATTTTCAACATTAAGGAGAAAACTGAGACCCACAATAGTGATTATGACCTTTTCACACAGGACATCAAAGAAGCTACAATTGCATTATGAATGAAATTCTGCAGCCAATTCCAACCATATTATTTACATTCAATCTTTGTAACATTGATTAAATTGAGTATTAAGTATCTTTGTATAAATAATATATTCAAAGCTTACCAACTCCAATTCAATTAAATTCATTTTGACAGAGTAATTGGTATCAAATTTAATTCCAGTGATCCACCAAAACTATGATTTCTCTTGTCTTCCTAATTGTGATGAAGTTATTTAGCAGAGTGAGGTTATTATCATCTTCTCTTTATCCTTAAACAAAAGATATTCAGTTTCATTTTACTCACGCAAGAGCATAGGACACCAGCTACTGAATATTCACTGTGTTGGAAAAATCCTATTAGGTGATTCACATGAAAGAAATAGAAACCACTAACCATTTCCTTTTTAGAATTTCACTTAGTGATAATAAATGACTTTAATCAAAGTAATTATTCCTTATAAAAGGTAAAAATATGTCCTATCATATTGGCTGGTTCACAGGTATCTTTTCATAACATTGCAACCAAAATTCATCCTGATTTGAACTTTTGACACTTAATGAGGCATTGCTTTCACATCAGTTTTAAACCAGAATGAAATGTTAGCTGAGATGTCTTCTTAACCCTTTTTCTCAACTTGAAAGTCCATAATTAATCCGGGTTTTTTGCAGGAGAGAGATGAGCCCCCGCCTGAATGCTTTGCCCCATGGCTTTGCATCTCCATAGCTGTTCTTATTCCTCACAGCTGCAAGCTGCCTTTCAAAATTAGTGTGAAGGCCATGAAGGCTATGCTAGCCATGTTAATTAGGTACTAAACATAAAATACTACCTGACTTCAGTTTAAACAATGGGATTTTGTGGAAGCAAAAGACAAACAGAGCAAAATAGAGAGCTCAGAAAAAGACGCAAAGGGTCTCTGACAAAGAAGCAAAAGCAATTGAGAGAAGGAAGGGTGATGCTTTCAAGAAATATTGCTCTTTTCAGTTCACTTGTATAGCTATAACTGGACAATTCATGAAGAACAGAAACGTATTGCTTACATGTTTGGGGGCTGAAAGGCACAGATCAAGGTGCTGGCAGGTACAGGGTCCAGTCAAGGTCTGATACTTGTAGGTGACACTGCTTAGGCATTGTGGAGTAGAAGAGGCAGAGAAGACAAGTAGGGCTGAAGGCCCTCAGGTGGAGCCAGCACAGAAGAAAGCTAACCAGTCCTTCAAACCTATTACCAGAGCCCTACCTCCACTCATAAAGCACCTTCCTTAAGACATAATCACTTCCTCAATACCCAACTGGAGTACTATCAAACTGACTACTAAGTTTCAATACATGAATACTACGGGACATGGTCAAATCGTAATAATGCTAGAATGACCAAATGTCCATACATAAATAAGTGACCAACTCTTCACCTCTCATAACAGTAACTCAGAGTGGCTTATAAACCTAAATATAAAGGTAAACATTAATATTACCAAACTTTTAGGAAATGACACAGGAGAAAATGTAGGTGACCATGATATTGTCAAGCTGTTTTTAGATAAGAAACCAAGAGCATGACCCATAAGAGTAAACACTGATAAGTTGGATTTTATTAAATTAATCATATCTTCTCTGTGGGAGACACTGATAAAGGAATGAGATAGTTTGCAGATTTTGAGAGAGTATCTTCAAAATATATATTTGATAAAGTACTCACACCCAAATGTACAAAGAACCCTTCCTTGAAGTTTACCCAAATGAGATGAAAGCTTGTGACCACACAAACCTGCATATGAATTTTCATAACAATTTTTTTCATAAGGGCCAAAACTTGGATGCAAACAAGATACGCTTCCAAGCTGCGTGAATAAACTAAACATCCAGACAATCAAATATTTTCAGTGATAAAAATAAATGATCTAATAAGCCACAAAAATATACGGAGGAGATGTAAATGAATTATCCTAAACAAAAGAAAACAGTGTAAAAGGCTATATCATGAGATTCTAACCATATGGCCTTTTGGAAAAAGCCAAAATATAGAGACAGTACCAAAAAAATCACTGGTTTCCAGGGGCTAAAGAGAGTGAAGAATAAATCGGTATAACACCAGGTACTTTTAAGGCACTGAAAATGTTATGTATGATAGTAAGGTGATAGATACATGGCATTATACATGCACCAAAACCCATACAATTGTAGTTCACAATGAGTGAAGTCTGGTGTAAACTATGGACTTCAATCGATAAGAATGTACTATTATTGTTTTACCAAGTATAACAAATGCACCACATTAATGCAAGATGTTAATAACAGGGAAATGCTGTGCTTTCTGCTCAATTTTTCTATAAACCAAAAAGCACTCTGACAAATAAAGTAAATCAATAAAAAATGAAATAACAAAAATTATTGAAATGGGTACATAAAAATAAAGTACACTATAAACACAAATTGCCGAAAGATGTTAGGAAATGACTCTATTACTTTGAAAACTAGTAAATATAGGAGGGAAATTAAACATTTATTCTGTCTTTTATATGAGTTATATGACTGTTGAAGAGAACAGATTTGTCTTTATGGAAATACTGTAGTTCATACACAGTGAAGCATGATAGAATTGGAATATTACCATACTGCAGCTCCCTAATGAATTAGTGGATCTAAACCCTGTGTTCTGCCATGCAGTCATGTTTGAAAATTTTCTTAGATCAGTGTGTAATGGGAACAATGCGAAGGCATGATGAGGATTGTGAGGTAGAGTGGGAGAACGGGAGGATACTGTAATGACAGCACCATGTCCCGGGGGCAGCCAATCCAGACGACAGTGAGGAACAGGACATCATCTTTACCGTCCTTACTTCATATGTTGGTAATTGAGACATCCAAATCCCACGGTCCTCAGCCAATTGTCTCGTGAATAACTATCCAGGATGGGGTACTGACAAGGTGTAGTAATCATCCTGTGGGAAGTTTTGCCACTTAAAAAGTCAGTGCACCTTGTTTTGAGG
Organism: Dinomys branickii; assembly: GCA_004027595.1. Classification (NCBI taxonomy): domain Eukaryota; kingdom Metazoa; phylum Chordata; class Mammalia; order Rodentia; family Dinomyidae; genus Dinomys; species Dinomys branickii. Next base: position 37,305 of record PVLD010018966.1, read on the forward strand.
TATTATTTGAATGGTACTCACTCAAGAGTTGTGTTCTCTCCAGATTCAGGGTCAGAAGTGATGTCAATCAGAACATCGGCAAGAGTTTGGCAAAAGTTTTGCCAAGAAGATATTAACAGAGAACAGAAGTGGAAGGCGAAAAGTACTGGCTACTCATATGTAAATTAAGTACTGTGACTCCTGTTATCTATTATCCAGGCTGCAAAGGATTATGGGGTATATTGTTGTTCTTTTTTTTATTTTATTTTAGAAACATAAAAGTACAAAAACATATTGACAAACAGACACCCATTATCATAGAAAATAGTACAATCACAACTAATCTATAGACAAGGTGATATGGTCTCAACAGTAGTTGTTGCTTTATCCATTGATATCTTCGAATTGTAGAT